>OVBJ01000851.1:0-40254 GCA_900406535.1 Noccaea bulbosa | reverse complement strand
ATTTAAAAAATCCAAATGGTTTTTATATCTCAAACCCGAAAAATCTGAAACATAAAAAAACTCGGAAAAAAAACTTAGAAAAACTCCNCCGAAAAATCTGAAACATAAAAAAACTCGGAAAAAAAACTTAGAAAAACTCCAAAACCCAAACCAAATCCGAAAAAATCCGAACCGAATCCGAACCGAAACTTTAAAAAATTTGAACGGTTTCTCTATCATTAAATCCGAAAACCTGAAACCCAAAAAATTCGATCCGAACCCGAACCGAAACCCGAAGTCTCAAGCCTATTTAAAACGCTGTTTTTTTTTGATGATGTCATCGATATAGTTGGGGGTTTATTTTGCGTGTGACTTTAAAGGTGGATGGTTTGACTTGCATTTTTTTGATGTGAGGGTTTTTCTTGCAAAAATAATATAGTTTGGGATTTTTTTGCACAAAACCCTTAAAATTTGATAGTTATTAATTGATTATACGTATACGGTATAATACCTGTAATGATATGATCACCATTCAACTTTTATTTCATTTGTTTTACAGTATGCGCATGTCACTGTAATTTATGTCATTCTCATGCATAATTATTGAACTACCTACTCAAAGTATTATTTTACTAAAATTTAACAAATTCTATAAGTTTAGAACCCTTTTTAATTAAGGCCCTGGTTGTTTTTAATTAAGGCCCTGGTTGTTAAGGACTTTTACTTTTAGTACTTTTAAAATAATAATTTTTGAAATTTTAATTGTGTTTTTACTTTTTAAATATAGGACTGTGACTTTTAGAAAAATTAAAAGTCTTAACTTCTAACTTTTGAAAAATCACGTAATCATAAACAAAAATTAGAAGTTACAGATTTTGAGTGTTTTTAGGAACTTTGAGAGACTTTTTTTTTTTTTTCATCTTTTGTGGGCTACAACAGGCCGGCCTACGGATCTATTTCCTATTTTCTCCGAATGAAAAAATAATCTCCACAAATGGGGGAAGGTGGAGTCGAACTTTGAGAGACTATAGGAAATTAAAGTGCTTAAAGTGCTTATAGACTATAGTATGATTGGTAAAATTAATAATTTTTAAGTCTTTAAAAGTGTTCAAAGTCCTAAGTCTAAACGCCAATCCTAAACCTAAGGCTTCTGATATTCTTAGCATTGGTTCACTGGTGTGATATTCACAATTATATTAATCTTGGTACAAGGTGTTTGAATTCTAAATTCGGATATCGTTTTAATGTCTTTTTCTGTTTGTAAGAAAATACGATTTCTGTTAAGCTAAACAACTGAAAATTATACATCCAGAATATATACAGCTTAATAATAATTTGCTTGAATAACAATTATAGATTGAATGACAATTTTAGCAACCAGTTTAATTATATGCAGAAGGTATATGGTCATGATATAAAAGAAAAAGATAGTTAAAATTTGATAGTTAATTATTAATTGATTATACGTATACGGTATACCTGTAATATTTCATTTGTTTTACAGTATGCGCATGTCACTGTAATTTATGTCATTCTCATGCATAATTATTGAAATTATTCTCAAAGTATTATTTTACTAAAATTTAACAAATTCTATAAGGTTTCTGATATTTTTAGCATTGGTTCACTGGTGTGATATTCACAATTATATTAATCTTGTTACAAAATGTTTGAATTCTAAATTCGGATATCGTTTTAATGTCTTTTTCTGTTTGTAAGAAAATACGATTTCTGTTAAGCTAAACAACTGAAAATTATACATCCAGAATATATACAGCTTAATAATAATTTGCTTGAAATATCTGTCCAATCACTAAACCTATTATTCAATTTCATTTTAGTGCTGACTTAAAGTATATATATTTTTTTTCGTTTATCTACAGTTTTATTGTTATTAAAATACAATAAAAGTCTGCCTTCGAACTCTGTCATTTTGTTTGACTAAATTCCAATGATTATGCGTGATTGCGTGGTCACCAAAATTTTCATACCAAGATAAGTTTTGAGTGTCTCCCTCGACCAACGCGACACCACCAAGAAAAAGTGTCGTTTTTCTAAAAAAGTTTCACAAAATCTAATCTTAAAACTGGGCTTTCGAAAGGCTTTTAACGTTTCAGACCCAATTATGAAAATACCACAAAAGGCCTAGAGGGCTAATCTGATAATTATCAACGATGAAACAATATTACGAGAGTGCCACGAGAGGAACTGTTCCTGTAATCCAAGTTACGACCTTTCTTCTTCTTTCGCCTTTCCTCGACCTCCAGACTCTTCCAGAATTAGGGTTTATCCTTCTCCTCTCCAATTCCCCAAATCCTCTTTCAGCAAAGGGTTTGTCTTTGGAAAAGATATGAAGAGATCTTCCGGGAAAAAGGACACAACTTTCTTAGAGCAATTGATTCTATACGCCGCAAGCGCTGCATTGAGTAGCTTGGTTCTCTACGTGGGTCTCCGTCAGCTTGACCCGAATCGCGACGCGGCTAAAAAGGCTCTCAAGCATAAGAGAGAGCTCGCCAAGCGTTTGGGCCGTCCTCTTATCCAAACCAATCAATACGAGGTGAAATTCGACGCTTTACAGCTTTATATCTCCGAAATCGTAGTTTCAAATTTCGTTACTTTTTCTCAATTCGGAATCATATCTGATAAATCGGAATCACGTCTCATTGGGAAATGCTGCTCACTTGTATATACTTTTGATTTTTGATGTGGAAAAAAAAAAAACAGGATGTGATAGCTTGCGATGTGATAAACCCACAACAAATAGATGTTGAGTTTGATTCCATTGGAGGCTTGGAATCAACCAAGCAATCTTTGTACGAGCTTGTGATTCTACCACTGAAAAGACCTGAGCTTTTCGCTCACGGGAAGTTGCTTGGCCCTCAAAAGGGTGTTTTGCTGTATGGTCCTCCTGGAACTGGGAAGACGATGCTTGCCAAGGCTATTGCCAAAGAATCTGAGGCTGTTTTCATCAACGTGAAGGTTTCGAATCTTATGAGCAAGTGGTTTGGTGATGCTCAGAAGCTTGGTAGGTTTTTGATTCTTTAGCTCACATTGGCGTTGTTCTCTATCGGTGGCTGTTGTTAGTAATATATGAGTTGCTCTGTTTCTTTCTTTAGTGGCTGCCGTGTTTAGCTTGGCGCACAAACTCCAACCCGCGATTATTTTCATCGATGAGGTCGATAGCTTTCTTGGCCAGCGCCGTTCGACTGATAACGAAGCAATGGCGAATATGAAGACTGAGTTTATGGCTTTATGGGACGGATTCACTACAGACCGTGAGCTGCAAGATCCTTGTCCTGTTTTAAACTTTGTAGAATGAGTTGCGATTCTGAAAGTGTGATGCTTTGTGTTTGTCTATAGAGAATGCGAGGGTGATGGTTCTTGCTGCAACTAACAGACCTTCAGAGCTAGATGAAGCGATACTGAGGCGTTTCCCTCAGGGGTTTGAGATTGGGATGCCTGATTGTAAGGAGAGAGCTCAGATACTGAAAGTGATCTTGAAAGGAGAGAGGGTCGAGCCAAACATTGACTACGATCGTGTGGCTCGGATGTGCGAAGACTATACCGGGTCGGATATCTTTGAGCTCTGCAAGAAAGCAGCTTACTTCCCAATCAGAGAGATCTTAGAGGAGGAGAAAAAGGGCACACAAATCTCGGTAAGTTAAGAAAAAAAAAAACAACTTTAGGAATGTCAGTGTTTCTAAGTAGTGATGTTTTCGAGTTGGGTGCATTGGTTTTCAGGAGCCAAGGCCATTGACACAAAAGGACTTGGAGAAGGTTCTTGCTACATCAAAGAAGACGCAGGTTGCTGCAAGCGAGTACTCTGGTTTTAGCTCGGTTTCGAGAAGCCCAAGGGATAGAGACGAGGTCCAAGCAGCTATAAATGGCATCTCAAAGCTTTTTGTGTCTCGGATTATAAACAGTCAGTCGGATTCAAACCAGCGTGATTCAGAAGAAGCTTCGGAATAGATGGTAGTTTTTTGTATAGTCACAAAAGTAAAACTAAAGAAATTATCTCTTTTGTAAAACCTCAGATGATCTTTATAAGTTCCTTATGACCCATTTGTTGTTGGGAGCATCATTTGATTTCCTTGGTTGTTTTATGATCTTATTTAACTTGAATTTCATTTCTAGGTTCAAGCTTTAATAAGTGGTTATACATTTACCATTTGTTTTTCCTTAACCAAACTTTAGACACTTGAACCCTATAAATGCCAGCTTTGTTTTTTTCTGTTTTATCAGATTGTTAGTGTCTCATCTGGGCTTTGATGGGTTATAAAAAGTTTGGGCCTTTATAGTCAACTTGAGATAAAGTTTCGTTTTTTTTTCTTTTTCTTTTCGTTGTTCTACTCTGTAGATCGTCTCTCAAACCCAACTGTCAGAATCTTCGTCGATTTGATCGATTCTCTTCTCGTCGTTCTGCAATTGAAAACACGCCCTTGATTTCAACCTTTGAAAGGTACCTAATTTCTCAGTTGTTCAACGGAATCTAACTATGAGGATCCCAGTTGATCTCGATCAAGTCTTGTTATCATCGTTGTAGCGTTTAACATGTGATTTGGTATTTTTTTTTTCTGGGGGTTTCTTCGATCACTTTGGTATGAATCGTGATTAGGGTTTATTTCAATTCTCGGTGATCTTAACTGAATCGTGAGACCGAGTTTGACAAAGCTCTAGCTTAAAACTGTGTTTCAAGTTGGAAATGCTGCTGATTCTTTGGTTCCATTTGTTTAATTCTTATGCTCAGAGGAGGCTATTGTGATCGGGATCGAGTCTTCTGATCATGGTTAGTGCTCTTGATACTTATTTTCGATAAAGTTTCCTTTTTTATTGCTTGGTCTCGCTGTGCCTTTGCTCAACGCTTTTTTTTCCGGTGTTAACATCACAGAATTATCTTCTTGGAGCTTTCAAGCCGGCATGTAATGTTTCATTAACGTTTACTGATGGGAAAAATCGTAAACAAGTACGCCTTTCTCTTTAGATTTTTTTCATCTTTTTTTTTTTTTGCTTCTCCTTCCGGATATATTAGCACCAAGAATATTTACTGTTCCGGGAAATTAGACTTTGTTTCGTACTAATGCAATGTTTGCTCATCTCGAAGTTTCGTGGCCTGTGAATGGAGTTAGGTTACAACTTTCTTACTGTCTAATTTGATCTCTGTTGAGCTAGGTACCGATTAAGAAAGATAATGGACAAACAGTTATGAATCCACTTTTTCAGAGCCAAGAAACTATTGCTGGGAAGGTAACTTGGTTTTGCCGTGATCTCAAGTCATCATGAGTTTTACATCCAGGTTCTGTGGAAATGCTTTAAAGTAGTTTTTCTGTAACTAGGTTTGCATTGAACCATATCAAGGGAAGAAAGTGGAGCACAATGGTGTAAAAGTTGAGCTTCTTGGTCAAATAGGTGTGCATTTGCAGTTGACTTATGTGGAGTTTTTTATCTGTTTTCTAATTCAAGTCTTTATTTGCTTATTGACAACATTCACATTGTTTTAACAGAAATGTATTTTGACAGAGGAAACTTTTATGACTTCACTTCCTTGGGTGAGTTAACATCTTGTGACATGGATTCTCTTTCGTAGAGAGCAGCAGTATGTTAGAAGTTAAATGATTGATCCAACTTATCTGTGGTTCTTATTTCCTTTAGTGCGAGAGCTTGATGTACCTGGAGAAATATACGAAAGAAAGACGTATCCTTTTGAATTTCCGAGCGTTGAGATGCCATATGAGACCTACAATGGCGTGAATGTGCGCCTAAGGTAATACCATTTTCTTATTCCTTAGACATCAGATTTGAAACAACTTTAAAGTTCCTCATTTTTGCATAGTATTTCTTCCTCTTATCTTCAGGTATGTCCTCAAAGTAACAGTTACACGTGGCTATGCTGGAAGCATTGTGGAATATCAGGACTTTGTGGTATGTTTCTTCAATTTTTTTGGCTATGTCTTTGTGGTATGTTAGTATTTAAGATGGTATGTTGTCATGGGGATTTGAAACAGGTCCGTAACTATGCTCCACTACCTCCAATCAATAACAGCATCAAGGTGAGCTATGATATGATAGAAAAAAAAACTTCCTCCAACATTCTTATTAGCATTAGATATGCTTCATTCCATTGGACCCTTACCTGTTGTACAGATGGAAGTTGGAATCGAGGACTGCCTGCATATTGAGTTTGAGTACAATAAAAGCAAGTAAGACGAATTCATTTCATAATTTCAAGATCAAGTTGATAAGAATCTAAAAGACAACAGCTAATTTCTCTATGCTCTGGATGCAGGTATCATCTGAAAGATGTTATCCTTGGGAAAATATACTTTCTTCTGGTGAGAATCAAGATAAAGAATATGGATCTTGAGATCAGACGGCGAGAATCAACTGGAGCAGGAGCTAATACTCACGTGGAGACAGAGACGCTAGCCAAATTTGAGCTAATGGATGGTGCTCCCGTTAGAGGTATTATTGTCCCATCATATGTTCTCAAACTCACTCAAATCTTGTGCTAGTTTTGTAACCAATTATGAGACATTGTGCAGGCGAATCGATACCAGTAAGACTGTTCTTGACACCATACGATCTGACACCAACGCACAAGAACATAAACAACAAATTCAGCGTTAAGTATTATCTGAATCTTGTGCTGGTGGACGAAGAGGACCGCCGTTACTTCAAGCAGCAAGAAATCACCTTGTACAGGCTCAAGGAAGAGACGTCTTCTTGATGTTGTTTACATAAAAGAGAAGAAAGAAGATGAAATTTTCAAAAGTTTGTAAAGCCTTTTCTGTATGCAAAATTGGTTTGGGACTTGGAAGAGTGATGAAGTTTAAAATCATATTTGTAGTTTGTTCAACGACCCATAGTGTCATTTGCTTTGTTTGGTTGGATTCTTATGACTTTCCATTGTCTTCTTAAGAATAACAAGTGAGTCTTCTTTTAAAATGGCAAGCACCAACACTGAAGAAACATTTTTATTTATAGAAGAAACAATACCAAAAATAACATATGAAACATATTACCATGGAGAATGTGAAAAAAGTAAAACAGTTGTTAACAACACAAACCATTTTGATTAGAATACAGGACAACCATGAACAATCACACCTTTAGCAGTTGGACATGTAGCAACAGGACAGCCTTCACCAGAGTTTCCCCACCAATCAAGCCCAATCTCACTGCGTTGCAACGCAACAAACAAAAGCACAGACATAAACCCTGTCCCTGCATCCATTCCTCCAGCCAAAACATAGTTATACCTCTGCCACCACTCTCTCCTGTACTTGAACACGAAATGTCCAAACGCAAACGCCATAACTAGCCAGCTCGTGAAGTTAACCGAAGTAGCTGGTGGCATTATAGCCGTGGCTCCAATCAGAACAGGGATGTGAATCATTCTTATCCATTTCGTGTTTGGGAAGAGTCTTGTGGCTAAGTAGACCAACACTGGTGCTATTGCACCTCCTAGAAAGAGCCAGTTTATGTTTGAGTATTCTCCAAGATCACCAAACATTCTTCTTGGTCCCACGAGTCCCCATATTACTGATGCGTCGAAGAAGACTCGATCTGTTGGGCAAGTCCAATGACTTCCTGGTGGAAGCAGAGACGTGTCGCAGAGATTTGGGATCGTGGCCATCAGCAACCAAGCTGTTAATGCGTAAACAAAGACTGCTACTAAAGTTCCCACAACCTGTGTAAACAACAAGAATACATATTCTGTCAAATGTTTTGGTCCATCGCAACATTCTTAGCAAGAAGAAAAGATAGCATGTGGGAGATATTATAAGACTAGCCTGTGCCATGAACATGGTTCTTGGTGGGATCTTCATGTAAGTTCCAAGCTTCAAATCAGTAAGAAAAGTCAAAGATTGGGACATGCTGATGTATCCGTAGGTCTTGAAGCATATGTTAGCAACAGGTCTCTCTGGATATGCATACCCAATTATGTACTCCGTGATAATGTTCAAACCCGGAGCCTACAACCAAATATAAAAGACAGAAACCCGGTTTAATCACAACCGGTTTTTGAAGCCAAATTTAGAATTAAGCAAGCATGTGAGAGAGTCTGTCTTTTAACCTGGTTAGTAGTGGCCATGATGACACCAACGAGAGGAGTGAAGAAGATAGCTATCAAACAAGCCAAGAAAGCTCCCCACCAAGGAAGCTGAATCTGCGTCTCATAGTATATACATATGAAGACAATAACTACAGAATTCACGGCGAAAATCGAAAGGAACCACCAGAGAGGAACTTCTTGGTAATTCCTTTTCATGATCTTCGTATGTATATCCATTTTCTTGTTCTTCCGGAACGCTCCTCTGGTTTGAGTCCAGAGATCTTTGCCGTTGAAAAGCAAGACATGGACAATACTAGAAGTCAAGGTCGCAAAACCTAGCCCGTAAGTAACAGCAAAGAAAGTGCTAATGTGGACAGGTCCTCTCTCCGCGTAAGCCTTGTGGTCGAGGCGGAAATCGGCGTTGATGATGCTCGTCACGTTGTATTGTTGGCCGTTGGATACAAACAGGTGACCGGAGTAGATCGGGAAGGTTTTGGCGTTGAAGATATCAAGATAGTAACAGAGAGGTGTGATTACGTACATCACAAGAAAGAACCCGGCCGCTATGTTTGCAGAGGCGAAGAACGGGCAAGCGAGTGGGCTTCCGAGGTAAGACGCGATGGTTGACCAGTCTAGACCGAAGGCACCGATACCGAGACCATTCGACCCCGAGCCGAGTTGGTTTACTAGAATCGAGTTAGGGCTAGTCCAGCATAACCATGAGACGGTGGTCAAGACCTTGAAGAGATAACCGGGGAGAAGGTAATATGAGAAGCTTGTGATGAGCGCGATGACGAAGAACTTGTTTCTACTAATCCCCCATTTCGATTTCTTCTCTTTCTCGTGCAGTGCTCTGCGTAACACAGACTTTCAAGATTTGGATGCTTGATTAAGAACATAGTAGCATGATCATGAGAATCTTTATTACCTGAAGAGAGAAACTTGAACGAGATTGCTCGGCCACCACATCTCACCAGGCTCAACTAAATGTTTCCTATACAAACCAGCCCAACCAAATCCCAATACCTTGCATCCCAAAAACACAAGGAAAAACAAAAAAAAAAACTCTCAGTTGACAGAACCCTAAACCTAAACTTGAATTCCAAGATTCTTGAAGAAACAAAAAATAGCTATCAAACTGTTAGTTGTTACCTGAGTTGTGATCATAACGAGCAAAGCAGGCAAGAAATCAAGCTTTCTCTTGTAGAAAAGCTTAACAGCGCTAAGAATGTGACTAGCGTAGACAGATCCACCACCTGAGTTTGCGAACACAGTGATAAGAACGTGTTCTTTAGTACTAAACGGACCAGGGTTCATCGTGAAAGACCACCTAGTCCCTTGGAAGAATCTCCTTGTCGGAAGAACCCTAGCCATGAGATGACCGATGGGAACAACAGCAATCTGAGCCGAGACTGATGAGATGGTCAAAGGGTTGGTTCTGTACCAGAAAAACTGGTTTAGAAACGACAAGAGGACACAAGCGGTTATCCCCAAAACCCACATCCTAAATGTAACCGTCGGTTCAGCTGGATCGTCGGTTTTGGGCACCGTTAGTTCCACTTCTGGAACTACACTTGTTTCATCGTCGTCGCCGTAATAATCTGCTTCCGACATCGACTCCGACTCCGATCTTGTTTCTGTTATATCTCTCATTGGGCTGAAAAAAAAAACAGAGGATTAGTGTGAAAGTTTTATCTCTCTGCTGTGCATATAATAAACGGATTATTTATGAGTTTGTGTGATCGTGTGTTTATGTAACCGTTCTTCAGAGGAATTGCCAAGAAATATATACACTCACAGTCACAGACAGATCCTCGGGTTGTGTTTTTGAAATTGAGATCCTGAATAAACCTGATTCAATTTTATTTTCTTAATTATAATATATTTTGGTAGATAACTGTTTTGTGTTAATTTGGGTATCATATATTTAGTGATATTCCATATAAGGAAGTATACTACAAATACGTAGCCAAGCCAGGCTGTATTTTCTTTTTATGTTGCATTTTACTATTGACTGTAGAATTTTATTATGGAAACTTAAATTTTTGAATTTGTGGAGTTGAAAATGTTTCATTTTGGTTAATAAAATCTTCAGCCTAATCTGAGCCAGAGCGAAGTAGATCAGTAAACCAGTGTTAAAAAAACAAAAAATCTGTGCCAGAGCGAAATAGATTGTCAAGAAAGCTGCATAAGCCAGCTGATCCTGTTTTCCATTTACATTGTGTTTTTCTATTTACGTAAACAAAAATGAATAGTCTGTTTTTTTGGTTCACCGTACAGAATCTTAAATATTTGATTCTTGGTTGAATCTTGAAAAACTGATTGAAAGATTCATAAACACCGAGGAGTGAGAAGATAACAGTAAATGAAAAAGCGTGGTCAAACCACAGTTAAATTGAAAGTTGATTATAAAATTAATTGCCAATTTAAAATTCAGGAAAAAAAACAAAAAACATGAAACGGAAACCGGCTTTGGTATTATAACTGAACATACAGAACCCTAAACTTTATTGTTGTTGAACAGGTGGTACTCATAATAAACCAAGTGATTCAAAGGGACAAAGGGAGTATTAAACAAACTCGGGAAACCAATTTTCTAAAACATTCATAGTTTACATATAAATATTTCGTGGTAATTTTTTTATTTTTACTCGATCAACCATCTTTGTCAATGGGTGGATGATAAATGACAATGACAGTCAGTCAGTCACCTAAAATTCTATATATTCACATTATACCAACGAAAATGCACATTGAGCTTTGAATTAGCTTTTTCCCTTAATATAAACATTTTCCAAGATCTGCCCAAGAACAGCTGCACAACATTAAGACTCAAAAAAATGATTAGATTAATAAATTCAGAACAAACATACTATTTTCACGAAATTAAGCAAGTTTTACAACTTATAACCAACTAAAACATCTCTAATTAATTGTCCATCTAAAATTTCTCTGAAATCTGCCGGATATTTTTTGAAGGCACGCGAGCCGAAAAATCTTCACAAGAATCAACAACAGTTCTACGAAAAAGTATATCTTGAAAGGTAGATGATTTATCCTGTAATCATAGATCCACAAAAGTAATACTACTTAGGATGACTAATGTATCCTCTCTCAACCAAATAAGTAAATCGTCAATAATTGCATATGGAAATCATTATCTTTATCAGAACTTTCCGAGGTTAACCAAAGAGTATTATAGTAATTTTGTCGTAAGAGTGAAATGAGAAAGTTTTAAACCCCAAAATCACTTCACAGATAATAATGTAGATGAATTATGATCTAGTGTTCATCCAAAAAAAAAAATTATATGATCTGAGTTATATCATTATAATTTTTTATTTATAACTTCAATATACTTTTGAACTAAAACTGAACCGAATTCAAATTGAAATTGCATCGAAACGAGCTTGTTTATTTGGTAGTGAATCCACCAAACTGTCCTCTGAATTGTCCACTTTTTGGTATGCTAATTCATACCATCTTAGAAGTAAATATACTCTACCCTATACTAAATTTTATAAAGAGGAATCTACAATAGATACAGTGCTAAATATGTTGTAAAGGACAAAAAAAAAATGGGAACTAAAATTGTTTCTTTTTGCTACTTTTGCTAAAAAAAAATTTTCTGTTTGATGCTTATGCAATTGCCACCTCCAAATGTGATAGTTAATTAAACAGTTCACCAACTTTATAATAATATATTAGAGAAACCAAAACACATGTGCAGCGCCAACTACATGACAGATATATGATCATCAAAATCTAAAATTTGAGGGTATCATCACAAACAAAAAAAAAAAAAAAAAAAAAAAGTTAATCTTACTAATGATATCAGCCCAACTATACTCTATGAGAATACACATATAGCCATTTATTACCGTCATTTTTTTCTTTTAAAATTTATATTTATGGGTAAAACGAATTTAAAAGACTATAAGCTACCAAAGCTGTTGTAGCATTATATACAAAAGAAATTCAATTTAAACCAACTAAAGAAAAAAAAAACAAAAAACCTAAGAGAGAAGAATAAACAGCAATTAACGATTTTTACGTAATTGTGACAATTTAAAATCAGTAAACGGGACATCCATGCATTATAACGCCTTTAGCGGTAGGACAAGACGCGAGACTACAGTTTGTGCTATCATCAGCGTTTCCCCACCACAACAATCCAATTCCCTTGCGTCCAAGCGATAAGAAAATCAGTATTGTCATAAACGCGGTTCCTGCGTCTAAACCGCCCGACAAAACGTAGTTGTACTTTTTCCACCACTCTCTCTTGTACTTGAACAAAAAGTGTCCGAAAATCAATGCCACGATGCACCAACTCGTGAAATTTACCGCCATCGCGGGCGGCATCATCGAGGTTGCTCCTAGAATAACCGGAAAGTGTATCTTCGAGATCCATTTGCGAGCTGGAAACGCTTTGGTCGCTAACCAGACTAAGAAAGGACCGATTGCACCGATGAGGAAGAACCAGTTTATGGCTGCATATTCACCTAGGTCACCAAACATTCTACGTGGTCCAACAAGTCCCCAAATCACAGAAGCATCGAAGAAGACACTATCCATCGGACATGTCCATTCACTGTCTGGAGGAAGCAAAGATTTGTCACATAGGTGAGGAATGTCTACCATTAACCACCAAGCAGTCCCTGTGTATACTATCACAGCCACAAGCGTCCCAACCACCTGAAAAAAAAATTGAAGTTAATTTGTGTTTCTAATTAAATTACGTTTTAACAAATAATTAAAAATAGTAACCTGTGCCATGAACATGCTTCTGGGAGGGATCTTCATGTAGAGACCGAGTTTGAAGTCTTGGATGAATGTTAGAGCCTGAGTCATGCTGATGAATCCATACACTTTGAAGCACATGTTTGCGACCGGACGTTCTGGATAGATATATCCGATTAAATATTCCGTGATGACGTTTAAACCCGGTACCTATATATAGCAATAGGAAACATATTAATATAAACAGCTCAAGCTCCAATATAGTAAATGATTGATGAATGAGACATATATAGAAGAATAGAATACGAATTATAAAAGAATGTTGATAGAAAAACCAAAAACTCATTTTAAGATTGTTTTGCTTTATTTAGGTTTTCTATTGGAATGTGTGAATTTGTTTCATGATTTTTGTTATAGATGGTTTGCATTTCAAAAGAAATTTTCTCATTAAACCCTATTCTGTTTCTCTAGGTACCTGATTAGTGGTGGCAGCAATAACACCGATAAGAGGAGTGAAGAAGACGGAAATGGCACAAGCTAGCAACACTCCCCACCAAGGTAGCTGCACGGTTGCATTGTAGTACACAGAGATGAACACGATGAGCGCAATGTTGAGTACGAGGATCACAAGAAACCACCACATGGGAGCTTCTTTGTAGTTTTTCTTCATGATACTTGTGTGTATATCCATTTTCTTGCTCCTCTTGAAAGCTCCTCTTGTTTGCTTCCACAGATCCCTAGAAAATATTAAGTGAATTACAAGGAGAAGAGTTAAAAACTATTACCAAATACTGCTCCAGAATATGGAGACTATCAGCTGGTTGACTAAGAAAATGATTATGAGGGATTGATTGAGATCTAATTACCTTCCGTTGAAGAGCAAAACATGGACAGCAGTGGCGGACAAAGTAGCAAATCCAAGACCATATGTAACAGTAAAGAAGGTGCTCATATGGATAGGACCAGTCTTTGCATAGATGTCTCGGTCGAGATGAAACTTGTTGTCAATGATGCTCAAAACATCATAGGAGGAGCCATTGCCCATGAAAAGCCCACTTGAGAAGAGGGGATATGTTTTGGCATTGTAAAGATTAAGCCAATAACAAATCGGAGTGACGACATACATGACCACCACAAAACCGATTGTTACATTGATGGTAGCGAAAACCGGACTAGCGAGTGGACTACCGAGGTAAGAGCCAATTGTAGCCCAATCTATACCAATTGCACCAATACCAAGACCTTGTTCACCTGAACCGAGTTGGTTAACTAAAACCGATTTCGGACTAAGCCAACAGACCCATGAGATGGAAGTTATCATTGTGAATAGATAACCAGGGAGAATGTAGTATGCGAAGCTGGTCACAAGAACTATGAGGAAGAACTGGATTCGGGTCATGCTTCCCTTTTTCTTCTTTTCCTTCTCGTGCAAGGCACTGCAATGGTTAGTGAACTAATTAAGTAGTTGAAGACTAATTAATTAGTGATATGATGAGAATGACATTTTTATAACATGTTTGATATATAAAGACAATTTACCTGAAGAGAGACACTTGAACTAGATTGCCTGGCCACCACATTTCACCAGGCTCAACAAGGTGTTTACGGAATAAACCAGCCCACCCATATCCGAGAAACTACAAAAACGTGATCGGTAGGTTAAAAAAAAATGTAAGGAACAAATTCATCATACACTAGCAAATTTCCAAATCTAAAAAAGAATTTTGGTCTCAACAAGTAAGTCACTTTTGAGTTCTAACTAATCAGAACAAACTTCAACCAACGCCAACAATATCCTTTACTTGGACAAAAAAAAAAATCAAGTTTTAGTTAGTAACTTAAAAATTATAAAGTTTCTTAGTTTAGTTGTGGTTGAATGATTCTCTATCTATCTACTCAATATTCGAGACCATAAGAATACAAAATCCTATAACGAAATTAAAAAGCTCAAACTGACCAAATGTATAAAGTATAAACAATCAAGTAAACATAAGTGTGAAATTATCAACCGAAGTTAAAAGTAAATACTCTTTTTTCAAATCGAAGATAAGGGACTACATGGCTAAATTTAGGGCACATAAGAATCGTTACCTGAGTAGTGATCATAAGGAGAAAAGCCGGCAGAAACGGAAGAGATCTCTTATAATAAAGCTTAATAGCACTAAGTATATGAGTCGCATAAACCGTTCCTGCTCCAGAATTAGCGAAAATCGTGATCAAAACATGTTCCTTGACATTGAAAGGACCAGGATTCATGCAAAACTCCCACTTTGATCCTTCCAGAAACTTCCTTGTCGGAAGCACTCTAGCCATCAAGTGGCCGAGCGGCAAAACCGCGATCTGAGCCGAGATTCCGGTGATGGTTAATGGCATCTGTCTGTACCAGAAAAACTGGTTTACGAACGAGAGTATGACACACGAGCCAAGACCTAAAACCCACATTCTAAAAGTGAGAACCGGTAACGTTGGATCATCGGTTTTTGGAACGGTTAGTTCAACCTCCTCCACAACGCACCGGTCGGCTTCATCGTTGGCTCCTTCTATCTCCATGGCTCCGGTTGAGTGTTCTACAATCTCGGCCATTGGAAAATGGAAAGACCCAAGAGGTATTTTTTTGAGTTTTGTGGGATGTGGTGAATCTTTTATAAGGGTTAAAGGTTAAAAGGATTAAGATTCTGCCAAGGTTCACTAGTTATTGAATCTATCAACTAATCTCATCTCTATCCATAAAAGTAGTTGTAATTTTGCTAAAAGATATACCTTAAACATCTCTCATTATCATCCAAAAAATGATTTTAAACAAAAATAAGTAGGAATAAATCGTCTTAAATATTAACATTTAAACCAACAACAACAAAAATCATCTTAAAACAAATCAACGAAAATAATGCTTTCTCTAGAGTCCTAAAGTTGAACTAATCAAAGCAAAATTTTTGGTTTTAACAGCTTAAAATAATTTTAAAACCTCTACAGCTGAAAACAAATCTTACCAATCAGTATATGTTTTGGGAATCACCTAATTGTGTAATATAAAATACTTAAATACAGGTCAACCTTCTCAACTAATTTTGATGTGTATCATTTTAAGACTGATGCACTATGATAGAGTACTTACCCTATCGCAGAGTATGTGAAATATATATGTTGGTCAAAATCCAATTCATCAATCTAATAGATTGAGTATTTTGGTTCTAATGGATTAATGGGTCAAATAGATTAGACCAAAAGGAGTTAGATTATAATTGGATAATGTTGATTGATGGTTATAATGTGTTAACCATTCTTTTTTTTTAAAGAACACTATAACATTATACCATCATCATAATCAATTTGAGTACTCTGGTTTTAAAATCAGTTTCCTCCATCAATTTGAATCACTTCTTTAAAAATCAGAGATGAAAACTTACAGGAAATAAATTCTGGCCAAGTGATTTGAACAATGTTACATAAAACCATATTTCGACAATAAAATATTATTATTACATAAAACCATATTTCAACAGTAAAATATTATTGGGATGATCAGGGGGGCGAAACTGAGTGATTATAATAATAATTGTAATGGTATATGAGATTCTGACTGGTTTTCCGTACGGTGTATCAATGATGATAATCTACTATTATTTGCGAAGACATAATTTCGTTTCGAGGCACCACGTTCGCTCTCAGCGGCGGAATTACCGAGATGCCCTTAATGAAAATCATACTATTAATTCTCCAGCTAAATTCGATTTAAATTATTTATTTTCACCGAAAAATTAAATTAGTTTTATCATTATCTTATTCTAATAATCCTTTGACAAATTTTAAAAAAGTAAACTTAACATTATTAAATCTCCAGCTAAATTCGATTTAAATTATTTATTTTCACCGAAAAAATTAAATTCGATTTATCATTATCTTCTTCTAATAATCCTTTGAGAATTTTTAAAAAGTAAATTATCTTCTTCTAATAATCCTTTGAAATTTTTTATAAAGTAAACTTAACATTATAATAGTAATTATTTAAACTTTCATATAAACTCAAAACCCTAGCATTAAAAATCTATATATACTACAGTCTTACATGTTTATCTCTTTGGGTTCCAGAATTTCTTAAAGTTCGTAGATATGTCTTTCTCTGAAATTTAATGTCTTATTTTACTGTTCTCTTTGTTGATATATGTTTATGTTTGTTTATGAGGTTGTTATTAGATTGACGATTTGATTGTGTTGTTTATCTAGGTTTCATGGAGATGATTTTTCCATCAGAATAATACGCCGGTAAAACAGACAAAATAAAGGTTAATTACCATATCAATGGTATTATGTTTTCGTAAACCTCTTAGATTTACATTATTTAATGGATGAAGAACCTAATTATGTTAGATTGTCTTTAGATTGATGAGATCAATACACCGCTAAATTTACATCCCATATTTTGATTTCTTCAGTTTTTATAAATTCGTATCTTTTGGTTTCTATTCAATTTTGTAACGTAGAAATTTGTTTCTTTGTCTTTTGTTAGGATCAGCGATGGAATTAAGTAAATCCGAAGAAATCTTCAAGAAGCAGTTAGTTAAAATATCTACGCTTGGCCCACAAAGACACAATTCAGTTATTTTGGTAAAGATTTTGCGCTTTTGGATCACCGAACATGGAACTACATGTCAAAGAATAGAGCTAATTCTCTGTGATGAGGAGGTAGATAACTTAATCTTATCAATAATTATTTACAAAGTATAATTGTGTTTATGTATACGTCATATAATAAATTTACACGGAAATAAAATTGAGGCCATTGTACCTGTATTCGTGTACGAAGCGTATGATTGCAAAATTAGCGAAGGAAATTGGGTATACATCAAAAAAATTTGATGTCAATATTCAAACAGGAGATTTTAGAGCTACTTGCCATCTGAATAGAATCTACTTGCTTCCAACGACAATCATTACGAAGATATTGTATCCATGTGTAAGAAACTTTTATGATTTTGTTGAATTCGAAAGAATTATTAATCGTACCCGCAGCGATGATTATTTAGTGGGTAAGTATATTGACCACCCATCAAAAACTTCTTGCATATTCTCTACCTTCATATGACTAATTTTTATTTTAAAAATGTTATGCCCGCACGAAGTAATCTATTTCTAAGTTTTTCTGAATGTCTTTTGCAGAATGAGCAAGACACCCTCTTCATCCAGCTCCGGAGATATCAAAGTTCGTGGAATATGAGACTTCGAAAACACTCCTTTACCTGATGATCACTTTGGTAACAGTTTGAGGGAAAAAATTGAAGAAGGTCTTAAATTGTTAGAGAAGCTGCTTGCATTTGGACCTACTAAAGGAAGCACATATGAAAAGATCGCCAATATCAAAAAGATCAAAATCAGAAAGTACCACATTGAAGATCTGCATTGTGCTGGCTGTGGAGATTTAGCAGTATCTTTTAGTGAGAACAAGGATAAAGACAGAGGTAAAAATCGTTGAATTCAAGTGTTTTGCTTTGTTGAATCCAAAACCAATCAAAACTAACTTTTTTTTCTTTATATTGATAAGCACTTGGGATGCGGACTACAGACCTCGCTGATAAGTATATGATCTGCTTCAAGTTTACATGAAGGCTTTGGACGATGACGTCAGTCACTTACTGGTCATCACAGGCGACAAGACTTCTATAATTCTATTGCAGAATTGAACCAGTCTGGAAGATTGAAAATCATGTTGGCAACATTTGGGTATTATTACTTTGTTGCTTTCTCTGATTTAGTGGTTATGCTTTCTATTTGAATTTTGTTGTTGGGTTAAGACAATTGTAGGATTGATATCGTTTCTGATTTTTCTATATTATATTAATATTATATTTTTCTACAAATGGTTTATAGATTTGGGTTATTTTATTAAGTTTCATTGTGCTTTAGATAATGCACGAAAACTGAACACTTTCGAAATTTACATAAAGTTGAATCATGTTTTTTTTTTAAAGAATTGGCATAATTCTATAAATAGTTTCTATATTGATCAAAAGGAGTTATGGTCTATATGGGTTTATTTCTAAATTTATTTCTGATCAATCTTTGATTTTGGTTGAACAATACCACTAAGTTCTTAAAAACTGAATTACATACTTTAGCTTTCGACTCGAGTCTTAGTTACTGATCAATCTTTGGAAATCTCAAATCGCTTGCTCTTCTGAGTTTTTGTAAACAATCGCTGGATTTTCTTTCCAACTTCGCACTAGATGGTTTGTTTTGGGCTTGAGTTGGGCCTGAAATATCGGTGTAGGCTTTGAGTGTAATTTATCAGCTGGACTGTCTTTAATTTCCTAAGATCAATAGGAAAAAGAAGTGGCTGGGCTGGGATACTAAATCTTAGACCGTTTTATTCAGTTATCCTTGTCAATAAAAATGTTAAAATCTAAGAAAAATTTCAAATCTTATCGGTTATGATAATTAATAACCAAAAATTTTGTAACTATTTTAAAATCTTTTACTTTAAATTGGATAGCTATAAATCAACCTTTAAAAAAAGAAAAAAGATTCTCAAATGTTATCCCCACAAGCACATATTTATTTTAGTTTTTTTTTCGACCATCAAGCACATATTTATTTAACAAACGAAAGTACAAACATTGACTTTTTCTTTTTTTGCTTTTTCTTTTCTGATATTTTCATACGGTTGGCAATTCAGGCTGGCCCACATATTATGAAGTGGGACCCATAAATGATCACCGAAGAAAGACAGTTGTTGCGATAATGTTGAGATTGAGGGAGAAGGAGAGGTTTAGAGTCCAGCTAAAAAGCGTGCCCACACGGTGACAGTGGTGGTCCTCCCCGCAGGCTGCAATTACTCTTTTTTTCTTATTAAAACTCATAAAAGACCCCAAAATGGGTTTTTAATTCAGAAGGACCAATGTCCAGCCCACGAAAGATGTGACCAGTGTGAGTGACCACTTCTCTTTATTTTGTTTTTTTTTTGTCATATAAGATAATTCTATATAGCAAAAAAACATGTTCATAATTCATCAAGAATGTTTGTTTACATTTAGAAAGAACTTTTTTTCTTTTTCTTTTCGGCTGTGTGAATTTAAATCAAGAAAATAGATGGGTTTTTAATTTTAAGAGTATATATCTCATACAGAATGTGTCTTNGTTTTTTTTTTTTTTTTTTTTTTTTTTTTTTTTGTTGTAAAACTACAGAATGTGTCTTTATTATAACTGTCCAATCATCGCTAGATAAAATCTTATTTTGTTCTCGTTTCTCTCTGTCAACCAATTTGTTCGATTTTTTAATCAAATTTACGAAATCGTTTTGTAGAGTAGTAGTATTTGGTTTTTCGCTTGGCAGGTGGAATTAATGATTGATGGCTATTTGTCATTGAAGACGATTCTTGTGCACCATCTGTGGTTAGGACGATACTACTCGATAGATGAGTCCCTCTCTGCATGTATACCTAAATTTTAGTTATTTATCAATTCAGGTTTCTTAACTATAGACGGAAAAAATACCACCTGTTTATTAGCCCAAAAAAAAACACCTTTTTGATGTATGATTTTTGGCGAGTATAAATGGATATAATGAAAAAGCAATTGGAAACGAGTGGTCATAAAAATGTTAACAAACATAGTAATATAGAGGTCATAAAAATCAAGTTTGAGACGAACGAGTTGATCTTTCATTTTTGATTTCGACTAATATGATAAAAAAATTTTGACCAAATCCGCTTTTTTGCAAGAAATATTTATTGCAAATGAAACAAACAAACCAAGTTTCAATTAAAGCTGGTATTTCTGTTTCCTACAAAATTCAATAAAAAAGACTTCAAAACAAAATCGTTTATATATAATTATATACTTATATGTCGTCAAATTAATACTACGAATAAATCCTAAATTAGGCAGGTTGGTTGGTTCGAGAACAATCACAAACAAGGTAAGGCTCAAATTCCAAAGAGCAAAGTACAAAATATATCAGTCTTGAGTTCTTAAGTCGAGGTATGTCGTAATTAACTCCTACCATAGCATGCAAGTCCATAACATCTCGTGGTCCTTCCACGTACTCTTTTCACTGCTCATGCATGGACCAAAAACCCTAGCTGGCTTTTCTCTTCTTTTCTTTTTCACCATTTATTTTCCTTAATTTTCAACAACTGTCTGGAGCTTTTGTCCAGTTGTCTTAGATTTTTAGTGATTTCTTAACGTTTTGAATATAAACCTAAATTCCATCAATGCTTAAAAACTTCTTATCCTGTTGTATTGAATATTGAGTGGCGTCAACATTTTAATTTTTGACCTAATTTCCATCAATACAAGAAACTTCTTGTCCCATCGTTTTCGATTTTGAGTAATGTATTAACAATTTCAGTTAAGAAGTTTCTCTTCGAATTCTACTCAACAGTATTGTGTTGCATGCCCACTAAAATGCTAGGATGTATGCGGATTAATTTGCCAATCTCTAAGATAGTAGGTGAGATCAAAAGTTAAGATTTAATAGAAATTACGTTATTAAACTTGAAATTGACTGTGGCTTATGTTTGTAAACTAATCATTTCCAGGGAGTCGGGTCAGACTATAATACCTGCTAGTGAGTTTTTGAATTTGATAATTATTGTTCGTTTAACACAATCTACACGGTCATTGTTCATTGGTAGTATTCGTATATTAATTGACTCTGAATAGAGAAATATATAAACAAAAGTAACCTTGATTTTGGTGCATGATAAGATCACAAGTACAAGATAGTGATCATATATCCACTCAAAAGCAACAGTGTTCGGGAATCAACATTACCCCATCCAGTGAACCTATCAAAGGATGTATTGACTTAGTATTATGACATCATTCAATATGCCACTAAATCGACTATTCAAATAATCTCATAATAAAAAGGAAGAAAATAAAGGTGGAAAGAGTCTTCCATGTCGTTGACCAGAGCTTAAGACTACGTGGCTCATTCTCTGTTCAACGTTACAAGAACTGTGAACAAATCATATTTTATAGTACTAGCTAGTATTTTGTAGTCATAGAGCGGAAAGCGCGGATTTCTTTTTTTGAACAAAAAAAATAAAATAAAAAGAGCGGATTTCTAATGTTTTTTTTCTAATGATATTTACTATTTCTGTTTGGATCGGCATATTTGCGTTCTTATTTGTTCTAAAGCTAGTTTAACACTGGACCAAACATCTCATTTGTAAGAAAATAGAAATTTTAGTTAGTAGCAAACCGTTGCATATAAGAAACGAAGTCGTACGTCGAACACAAATGCTCGTCAAATTCCAACAACTAACTCGAACAAACTTCTCACTTTTTGTAACTTAATGTGATTCAACAGTACTGTTTTCGTTTTAGTTTAAGACAAATTAGTAAGCTCAATAAAAGAACGTTACCAATAAGCAAAATTTAATAACACTAAATTGCAATCTAGTTTTGTTAGGTCAACTTCTTGTTATCAATTTTTTCTGATATACTGAGGAGAACAAAGAATCAGATATAAAATATATCTCTGTCTGTATTGTTCCAGTTTTATCCCAAAAGACACGTATGTACATTTCTCTCAACCCTAGCTATGATATATAATAATTTTCTCAAGAGAAAGACCTATCATATATATAACGATGATAAGAGGAAATGTATACTACACATATATGATTGGTCGCAGACCCACAAAACACTGTTGATGTGCCTATATGAGGTCAGCATTTGTATGATAAAGTTCACAATCAAATAGATATCCGAATTTAGAACCATAAAAATATATTGTAACGTTAAGTTTTAGTTTGATTTATCTTAATTTTGAAATTTGGTTTGATTTACTTTAGTTTTGATACATGCTCAGTTTAACTTGGTTTAATCTAAGTTAAAATATCATCCCCAGATTTACTTGTTTATAATGTCTAGCTAAGATACATCTTTTGTATACGTACGTATTCCACGAGTGATGACTGAAGAGTCAGATATTTCTACTCTGTCCACATCCCGGAAAAGAACAAGTTAAACAGTGACACATACATACATACATTTACGTAATTACAAACTAAGTAATAGTATTATAACAATTTCACCGATTTATTTTTTCAAAATTGTACATGCGCGTAACACGCCACAATCACATGAAGCGTCTCGAACTCCATAAAAGGGAGTAAACTATTAACAAACTTGTCAACGTGGTCGTTAACTAGTTAACTTTCGTTAATATTATTATTTTATTTTTCGGCCAAATTGTTTCTCACATAAATAATTGCATTATCCTATAATGTTTAACAACTTATATATAGTCTTCTATCGATATCACAAAATTGATGTGTGACATAACTATCACCAACATAGAAACTAGTGAATCACCATGTTACAAGATATCTCCTAAACTCTAAAGTCAACTTTGACTATATATAACACATACACCGACACCCAAATACGCGTAAAGCAATACATACGTAACTTTAATCTTCATTCGCGAATGGCTAGATGCTACGGTCCATTGTATTATCTAATGGGTCCAAAATATATTGTATGGATTAAGATGCTATATTTTTGACTCAATATCGCAAGTGCACACGTCGGTACCTTTTTAACCACGTCGGAGAAAAGACAACACTACACGTTACACGTATGCACCTACGTAATACTGTAAATATGCATTTGTAATTTTGTATCTACCGGTCTACCGGATCAGCCGGTATATCAAAACAAAAATTTGTACGTATATGCAATGTAAACTGATTACATCTCATTATATTCGTATCGTATGGCCGCTACAATTCCTAGAATTCGTATGAACTTAGATTAAAAAAAATAGATTACAATTTTTGATTAAATAACCATGATCAATTGTTAAGGGAAAACAACAAAAAAAAACGTTATTTTGTATAAATTAATATCATTATTATGTATTAACATGATTACTTAAACGATAAATTATGTTTAGAAGTCAGGAGAAAAACCAAGTGGTGGTGGTCGAGTGGTTTCGACTTGCGGAGGAGCGACCTTGCTGGTCCAGGTCAGGGATCGACTCCCCGCAAGCGCGAAATTCTTCGATTTACCCTATTTGGCCACTGCCACGCCCTTAACGATGGGATAACGTGAACCCGGTATGTAAGGCCACCAGGACCACACTTGGGGGCAATACCCAATACAGTGTTAGTTGGGACCGCCAGTGGTGGGGCCCGGAAAACCTGGTTAAAAAAAAAAAACTTTATAAAAAAAAAAGTCAAGAGAAAATTGTGCCTTAGAATTATTATTCTGAGAATCTGTTTTCAGTTTATCTCTAGATGATTTAGAATATTCTTTTAATTTTACTCTGTAAGAAATTTTCCTCTGATTTTTTAATATAACTATCATTATTCAATTTTAATCTAATGCGGTGACGAGATAATTAAGCATTACTGTAGTATTGTATACTTTTTAATTATGTCGGCAGGGGGATTTATGATTAATCACCCCTTGACTCATTTCGTTTAAAACATTTTAAAGATCAAAAACCGAATCATATATACAATTCGCATCATTACAATTTTCTTCTAATGAACATAGATCAAATACTATTATTTGTTATGTCTATTTAATCACTGTAACGGAGGTTCATCATAAAAGATTATTAAACATTGATACTCCATGATGAAATAGAAGTCAGTCAAATAAATGATTACTTCATTAGTAATCTTTTAAGTCAGTCACAAACATAAAACAATCAGTAGAAATAGAAGACAAATTTGAAACTTTAGTGAAACTACTCTATATATACTTTGTGATTTATTCATGTTAAATAAACCATAAGCCATGATCTCTTATTTTA
The DNA here is from genome assembly GCA_900406535.1 of Noccaea bulbosa. NCBI lineage: Eukaryota > Viridiplantae > Streptophyta > Magnoliopsida > Brassicales > Brassicaceae > Noccaea > Noccaea bulbosa. Next base: position 15,712 of record OVBJ01000851.1, on the reverse strand, counting down.
GTTATTCTATATAAAATGAATTATAAAAGTGAAACTAAGTCTAGACAGAACTATGATGAGGTAATAATGAAGCTGGTAAGGTTAGGAGAATCTGGCTGGGTTTGATGAACATGAAAGAAGAATATCAACGTTTCAACAACCAAAGCATGCAATGAAGTGGCCATTCTTTTGGTCAAAATGAAGTGGCCATTCTATGAACCGTATCTTTTGGAAATTTCATTTATTCTTTAACTCGATATATACCAATATGCAAGTATGATATCATAACTATAGAAACCTACAATGAAAAATAAATATTATATGGGTGGTCGTGCGCTTTTATAAGTATATAAATTAAACTGTTGGCTTTAGAAAGCTAGCTGACAAGCCACATCAGCAGGTTATAGATGCTACTTTTTTTTGGTCGAACTATAGATGCTACATATTACGAATTAATAACAGTTTTTTTTTTACTTGGACACAAACAATTCTTTTTTACATGGACACGAAGCTCTTTTATATTCTCTTACAAGGAGATAAGTTTTAGAGGATAAGTTTTAGAGCTGAATTGTACATATATGCGGGTGGATGAAAATATGATGGCTGTCTATAGGCCAACATGTTTCTTCGTTTAGTGACAAGGAGATAAGCTCACAGGTTTCCTTGACTAGTAACCACACTCTTTAGAAGATATACACATGTTTGCCCAAAAAAAAAAAGAAGAAGATCTAAATATTTGAAAATACGAGATCGAACTAGTTTCACCCAAAGAAAAAAATTAGAGATCACTAACTCAGCATACATCCAAAACTAATATATAAAGTGGTGTGTTTTTGTTGAATTAAAGCTTAACGACAAGAAGTCCAAGCAAACAAGATATACGAAATCAAGCAAGACAATGAGCAATAAATTAAAATTGACAATAAAAGAAGATGAAAAGGTAACCAGTGGTAATATATATGAATAAACATTGGTCATGGACAAGACAATTGATTATGAAAACTTGACAACTTAATTATGATGCAAGAACAATCAAAGAGTACAATCCTAGAACATGGAGCTCATAAACGAGAGTAATCCACGTTTATAGTGTTAGTCAATTTACTAATCATCCAATTAAAGTAAAACCTTTACTTGTAAATTATATAATCAATAAACATTAAGAAATAAGTCTATGTACTAATTCACTAATTAGTATAACATCAATTTTCCCACTGGTTAGGAAAGAAAACACATTGAAAACTAGTCTTGGAATTTCATGGAATACTTACGAGGTGAGAAATGTTTACAGTAGTTGTATATTTCAAATAAGTTCTTAGATATGTATAAATAATACCCATAAGAGTTTTAGATGAAGATGAAAGTAGTAGGAGGAGATCGAAAACCAAGTTGCCCAATAGTGTATATCTTATCATAGACTGATGCATGTATAATAACATCATTATTATCAAGAAATCTGGAAGATCTTTTGTTTAACCGCGATTTAAGTAACAAAAAAAAAACTAAGAGCGAAATAAATAATTACAAAAAATGTAAATGGGACAACATATATTCTCTTTACAATACAAGCCTGCATGAATCCAGGTAATCTGCCTTTGCAACTCTGAAGGCTGGTATTTTATCATTACATGCATTATTAATTAATTATTTGCTTTATTAATTTCTACTTGTTTGCTTTTGCTTAAACAGGAAGACAAACTTTGCTCAGCCATGACGGCCTTAATTAAGTAGCAAATTATGTTGATAGAATGTCTTATTTAAAAACGTAATATGTATTTTGGTTAATCTATAGTACAACTCTTTTTAATCTTGTCGGACTTATTTCTGTTTGGGTCATTTAAGTGATTTTTTTTTTTTTGTTTGGGGCTACATTTACTCATGATAAATTCTTATCAGTTATGGTAAAGAACTTCAAGCGTAGCCCTTTAATTATTTTAAATACTATTATGATTAATCACTTAAAGAGTAACATATATTCTCCATGTGTGCTGCCAAACAATCAGAGAGTACTAAGAGGCAACTAAAAAATAAAATAAAATAAAAAGGTTAAAAGAGCTCTGTATAGTTTACTATAAAACGAAATAATTAAGGTATCAAACAACTGGAAATTAAGTTGTTAATGTGACAGATAATTGAGATAAAAGGATTATACAGTAGTTCGAATCCGATCAAAGGCAAAGCGAATGGGGAACATGCCGCGTAGTCATCATGCAGATAGGTGGGCTCCAACAAAGCATGTACCACAAATATATAAATATAGAAAATTAAAACGAAATTTGCGCCATATACTTAATTATTGAAAATTAAAAAAAAAAAAAAAAAAAAATCAGAGGAAGAGATTGATGGATGTAATTAAGAATCTATTTTGATGATGAGTATCCCCCTCGATAATCCTTTGCAGTTAGTAACTAGTAACCATGTGAGGAAATAAAAATAAATCATTTGCCGACGAGGTGTGAAATTTAAGAATATAATATCATCAAAAAGATTTCGTTTATGATTATAAATACTGTAATACAAGTTTCAGTTTGTATTTTAAAAACTTAAAATAACTCTTAATTTCTCAACATTAAATATTATGCACTTAAAGAAAAAAAGTAAAATTTTGTAGCAGTAGTAGTTCAAAATGTAATCGTAATCGACATTTTGTTGCACCTATTCCATGTCTGTAAGAACATCAAACAAACTACAATTCACAAGATAAACGGGTAGGGTTAATCTGTCTCTTAAATTTTATAGGGTTGGTTAATCCATCCATCTATATTGGAGACCATAATTTCAAAAACTTAAAAAAATATAAATACAACTGCGTAACGTTAAAACTCAACATGTGTTCTGGTACAAAATTCACAGGTCTCAAAATGTGTGAAACAAAAAAAATCGTTACCAATTATTATTACTACTACAGAGTACAGACAGAGCACGAGGAGGATAAAAAAAAAATATCTTGAAATGAAAACAATAAATGTCAAATATCCCTAGTAACATAGGAAATATGCTCGTGTGATTAACAGATTAATTACCGAATAATTAATTATGGAGGAAACAAATTCAATAAAGACAGAGAGGTTAAATAAAAGCATAGCAAACGGTCACACAAAGATTCGTGCCTCTTCCACAAAACTCTATTCCCTTCGGACAATCTATCTTCTTCACGGATTTCAATAGAAACCTTTAATTCTTCTTTTCTTTTTAATAGTAAATTAAGTAATAATTTCTACTATCTCTCTGGTTTTGGCCTCTTCATGGTAGAGAGATTTCATTTCACATGAATTATTTGAATGGTCTCTGTGTGTAGACTCTAAATCACTGCTACTTCTTCGGGATGTGTTTGTTCCAATTTCTAAGAAACCAAGTGAAGACGAACCAACCCACGTACGGTATTTTAAATTTTTTTTATTTCCTTTGATTGATGATGTTTGTGCTGACGCAATTTTTTTTGTGAAGGATTTGTTTCTTAAGATCTAAAAATGAGATCTTTCACTTTCTGGTGCTAAATCAGCTTCTCTGTGTGCTGAAAACCATTTTTTTTTCTTTTTTTGATGGTTTTTTTTTTGTTTTGTTGCTTACACATTGATCGACCACTTAAGTTGTTTGTGGAAATGCCTCTGAGAGAGAGTCAGAAGACTAGATTCAATGGGTTTTTGGATTGAGATTGATGTTTAACACTTTGATTTTTTTTTTTTTGTTTTTTTTTTTAACTCATTTCTCGAACTCTGTGATTGCTTATTTTGTAAACTTCTTTATTTAAAAAAAAATATTATTTATAAATTTTGATATATATAGAATGTCATTGTAGGTTGCTTGGTTGGAAGCAAAACTGGCAGTTGGGTAAATTCCACTTTTGAGAGAAGAGGAAAAAAAGCATTGTTCTTTAAGCTGGGTTTCATGGATTGAAAAACGCTCAAGGAATAAATGGAATACTTTTCTCAGGAGGAAGATTTGCAATTCTTTGATGCCAAGGAAGAGATGATGGCATCAAATCCAAGTGGTTTCCATTTCGACGTATGGAATGATTCACCTGGAAGTGTTGTGGATCGGAGGAAGAAGTTCTTGGAGTGGATGGGAGTCGAAGAAGAATTGGTTTCTGCAACTAATGCTGAGTCTGGTTCTGATGGAGCTCCAGAGAATTGTGCTGAAGTTGAAGCTGAGGAGAGATCTAGAGAGTTTAGCACTTCTTCTTCTTCTTCTTCTAGTCAGGTTTCTTCATCTGGTTCAAGCGTTGAAGCTTCTTCCGAGGATTTGTCTCTGACAGTGGATAACATGGTTGGTGGATGCCATGTAACGAGAAGGCAAAGCTCTTCAATGGCGTCTTGCTCTTATTCCAGATGTTGCCAGGTGAAGGCAACAGGGAAGCAGAGCAATCTCACGGGACTAATCACGAGTTTCAAGAAGGGATGGTTAACGAAGCTGCGGTCTATGGGATGCACAGCGAATACAGAGATCGAATCAGGTGGTAGTAGAATCAAGTCTTCTTCTTTTGGTTACAGCGATGTGATGTCAAGAGTCAAGGTCAAGCGTTGTAAAAAGCAGGAGAAAGAGCTTTCAGCTCTGTATCAGAGTCAAGACATAAAAGCTCACAATGGTTCCATCTTGGCTATGAAATTTAGCGGCGATGGGAAGTATCTTGCAAGCTCTGGTGAAGATGGGATTGTGCGCGTGTGGAAAGTCATTGAGGACAAGAGATCTAGTAGACTAAGAAGGGATTGCGCAAACGAGACAAACCCTTCGTGTATGTACTTTGAGGTTAACGATCTCTCTCACTTGAAACCGGTTTTGTTGGATGAGGAGAAACCGAACAAGACGACAGAGAGTTTCAGGAAAACATCAGATTCAGCCTGTGTTGTCTTCCCTCCTAAAGTTTTCCGGATAATGGAGAAACCGTTGTATGAATTCCGCGGCCACGCTGGTGAAGTCTTGGACATCTCATGGTCAAAGGATAATGTAAACTTTCTAAATCTTATTTACTTGCAACCATTGCTTTAATGGAAGTGAAGTACTTATTTGTTTGTGTGATTTCTTGGTGTAGTATCTTCTCTCAGCTTCAATGGATAAAACTGTCCGGCTGTGGAAAGTCGGTAGCAACGATTGTCTTGGAGTTTTCTCTCACAATAGTTATGGTATGTTTCTTCTTCTTCTTCTTCTTGGTTAATACATTTTTTTTTTTTTGTTTATCTGAGTTACTGCATTGATCTGACATTTATCTGTTGCCTGCAACGTTCTGTTTTTGCAGTAACCTCTGTTCAGTTTAACCCGGTGAATGAGAATTACTTCATGAGTGGTTCAATTGATGGAAAAGTTCGGATTTGGAACATTTCTGGCTGCAATGTCGTTGACTGGGCCGATCTCCAAGACATTATATCTGCAGTGTGTTATCGTCCGGATGGACAGGGAGGAGTTATCGGTTCTCTGACCGGAAGTTGCAGATTCTTTAGCATGTCTGGAGAGTATTTAGAACTAGACTCTCAGATACATTTGCATAACAAGAAGAAGTCTTCAAATAAGCGGATAACTGGTTTTCAGGTATTAATCTCCTCTTTGTTTTACTTTTCCTTGTTCTTGATGATTTGTTTACTTACTTCTCTTGACATTGTGAGATGTTAACAAATAGATACGCATGTTTTGCTTTTCCAGTTTTTACCACAAGACCCGAGCAAAGTCCTTGTTGTCTCCGCGGATTCCAAAGTTAGAATTCTCCAAGGCAACAATGTTGTCAGAAAATATAAAGGTTTGTTGCTTATTATGTATCTTTCAACTTTCATTTTCTTTTGGATATCTCTATGATTGATTCTAAATTGAGCTCGTCTCTGTATCCAGGTGTTTGTAAGACAAGAAGCCTCACATCAGCGTCTCTCACGTCAGATGGAAAGCACATTGTTTCAGCTTGTGATGACTCAAATGTATATATATGGAGCAATGGAGAGGAATCAGATTGTTCTTCCCAAACCAAAAAGATCCGATCTTTTGAACGTTTCTCCACCAACGCATCCGTTGCAGCAACTTGGTGTGGATTCTCAGACCATAGCACAGCTCTCCCGTTTTCTTCTCCTTCTGGCTTATCTCTCACCGAAGGGTTTGTTCCCGGATCGATTTCCAAAGGAAACGCGACATGGCCAGAGGAGAACCTACCGGCGAGTCCGCTGTCTGCATCCGCAATGACTGCATCTCATTACAAGTTTCTCAAGTCCTCTTGTCAGAGAGCATCTAGCTCTCTAGCTTGGGGTATGGTCATTGTCACCGGCGGTTGGGATGGACGGATCAGAACATTTCAGAACTACGGTTTGCCTGTGACTACAACTTGAATAAACATAACCAAGTGCCATTGTTCCTTTCTTGCTAGGCACAAGCACATGGTTTCTTGCAGGGTCTCACTGACGCTTGTGGTGGGGTCTAAAAACCAGATTGATGCTACTAGCTATTGTTCAATAGTCAAAAAGGAGATTCAAAATGTGGTTTTAACTCCTCTAGATTATGATGATCCTGTAGAAATCTTTTGGAGAAGGGGTCAGTGGGTGGGTTGATGTAGACGCAGGAGATGATAAGGAACAGATGTTTCTTGTTTTGGCAGTAAGTGGCGGTTGGAGATCGTTTCAAAGAGTACGGATTTGTCTGAAAATTTGACAGGCGATTGGTGGGGTCCAACAAAGAGAGACAAGTGATCATGTAAAGGAGTGGTTGAAGGAGAAAGATGTTGATGTCACTTACACAGAGAAGATCTTCCGGGGATTTTTTTTGATATGATTAAATTTTCTAACGGTAGTGAAGGGGTTTTGTGTCTGTGAGTCGTTGATTTGATGTAATTTGATTCTCTAACGTGTAGATGAGCTTCTTTTTTTTTTCTTTTTTTCCACTTATATATGAGGTAGCGAGAAATTGGTAGTAGAGATTGTAAAGGACTCTCCACCTCAGAGAGAGGCTCCTAAAGGCTTTGTATTTGTAAATTCTGTATACAGTATTTCGTTTTGGTAATTTAATAATAAAAAAACAAATTTCCTGAGAAAATGGTTTTTAAAATGTCTGTAAGATTTTCTCAGTTGTATATATGTGCTTTATAATCCGAAACTTGCGGTTTCAAGATTTTCGCGAGTTCGTTTAGTCAGAGTGGTGGTGATATTTGTGTTGTAATTTTGAGTGGAGGCCTTCTTCTTTTTCGTTTTTCAAAAATGGTACAATTGTGTTTTTGTGTAATTTTTTGGTGGTTCCTTTCCGTAATATTGTACCTTCATCTTCTCTTAGAGCATCTCTAGACTCCAAGAGACAACTATACATTTATATTTTAAAGGATTTTGGCATTAAAATGATCAATATTTGTTTTCCTTCGAATTTACAAATTAACTTTTCAAATAGGTAGCAGTAGCAGCCAAGAAATGAACTTTTTGTGTTCTGTTTTCAAAGATTTGAGTTGTGGCTTGAGGCTCACCGTTTTGGAATCCTTCACGTCTGAATCAATTTTTAATTTTTTTTCTTTTCTTATACATGAATCAGTTAACTTCTCTCAAAGCTAAGAACTTTTTTCTTATAGGTACCAGCCAAGAAAGGAAATAGATAAACATGAATAAGTAGTATTTAGATCCTATGATATTTTCTAGTCTCTTATGTCCACGTCATACCTTAAACTGTTTCCTTATTATATACGCAGAGACAGGTCATAACCTCAAGAGGAACGAATCAAGCTTCAGCTCAGCTTCTTACATGTAGCAGTTTCAGCTCTCAGGATGATGCAGAAGAGAGAAGAAAACAAAACGAGCTCCAACAACAAAGAAAATTGGACAAAGAGGCCAAAAAAGCTTGTGATGAGAGGATTGAAGAGATCTCGAAAGCAAGGAAGAACTCTAAGCCGTAGGAGGACATGGAGGAAAAATCAGTTTTTTTTAAATAGCAGACTCCAGCATATGTAAGAAATCCCCAGACTACGTCTACTTATGCGGGGTAGTCAATCTCCACCATTATAAGAATTCTATTATATTTGGCTCTTATCTTGTCCCTTACTATATCCCACCCCATTCTTCACCAAAGTTAGAGCACTAGTAATGATAGTTTAGATTTGAGTCTGAGTCTATGATCAATATGGTCTTGATGTGCTGTTTTTGAGCTAATGTGTTGTAACCGAAGTCTTTGTAGTTCTGCTTTTGGACAATGGATTTTAAGTGAAGGTTGTCTTCTTTTTTACTTTTCAAAAAATTGTACAATTTTGTATTCTTATGTAATTTTTTGGTGGTTGGGTTTTAGTAATACCCTTTTTTTAAAAAAAGTAAAGTTAAACAAATTAAAATGAAAAGAGAATAAACTGATTTTTATACAATTAATAAATATAATTAAAATAAAATCTTTTATATTTTACTGATTGATTGACTAATAAATTTAGCCACTACCAAATAAAGAAATAGGATAAACTTTTTTTAATTAATAATTAATTTTCTAATTAAATTAATATTAATTTTTTTATTTTCTAACCAAATATGAATGATATATAATGTAAATTCTGTAGTAACATTTGGTCTGATTGAAAAACCTCTTGAGAATGAACCTGGTGTTGACAGAGATGTAAATAATACATGAACTAAAAGTTATTTCTTATAAATAATTTTCTTTTAATATATAAGGGATATATATAACCATTCGAAGATAAACAAAAAAACATGCATAAAGAAAACAAAAATATCATTAAAATGGCTATCACAAAGAATGATTCTACCATTTCTTTCCTTTCAAGTTTCATCCAACAATACCACCAAGTTCATATAAACTGAATTACATTGGATATTACCTGAGCTTTCTACCCGAATCTTAGTTACCAAAATCAATCTAGTAAATCTCAAATCGTAGCATACGGTAAACTAAATTGGGCTGTCTACGGAAACGAAAGAAAGTAAAGGATTTTAAAATGCACCAAAGAAGCCTTTTATGGGCCCAAAATAGTTATCGTCTCTGATCTGTCACGCCACGTCATAGCGAATTGTTGATAACGCTTGCTTGTCCAAGTCTCTTAAGGCACCAAATCTCTCCAACAGCCATGGCTTCACTTCCTGTTCAGTTCACCGGGAATCATCTCTCTACACCGTATTCCTCCGCAACTCTCCGCCGCTCCGCCTTCACCGCGCCGAGATCTTTTCTCACTGTACATTGCTCCGGTAAATCGCATTTTATTGTTTTTTTTTTTTCTCAGATGCTGCTTTAGTAATACTTCTAGGGTCTACGCTTCTTCCGATTCCCCGAAATTTCAGTAGTTTCGACGAAACCATCTGTTTAATCGTCGCTCAAAACTCGAATTTTGGTGTAAAAGTTGAATTGTATGATTTTGATTCTGATTCACAAATCACAACCATAGTGTTGCTATGTCTAATAAATTGAGATTTTTTAGGGAAACGAAAGTAGTGAAAATGTGTGAATCAATCATGTTTTTCTTTTATCCTCTCTACACAGCTGCTAGAGAAGACGGAGAGAATGGTCAAGGCTTCAAGAAGAGCTTGTTGCCTATTACGGAGCTTGGATGTTTAGCTTGCGCCGTTATCTCTGCTTGCACTCTTACAATGGCTTCTCCTGTAATTGCTGCTAACCAGGTCAGTCACATTTATGTTTGTCTATGCATCAAGAACTTGGATTACTCATGTTTTTGTGATTAGAATTCGTTTTTTACATAGTGATTATTGCAAATGGAAACCAATTCATAAGCTTAGGAAATGCTTAAGACGGTCTGATAATTTCAAGAAACTGATNTTTGTTTTTTTTTTTTTTTTTTTTTTTTTTTTTGGTCAGAGACTTCCTCCGCTTTCGACAGATCCAAACCGGTGTGAGCAAGCATTTGTTGGTAACACGATAGGTCAAGCGAATGGAGTCTATGACAAACCACTCGATCTAAGGTTCTGTGACTACACAAACGACCAAACCAATCTCAAAGGAAAGACGCTCTCTGCTGCGTTGATGTCAGGTGCTAAGTTTGACGGTGCTGACATGACTGAAGTCGTTATGTCAAAAGCTTATGCCGTAGGGGCAAGCTTCAAGGGTATGACCAAAATCTTGAAACTTGTAAGCATATTATTGAGAATCGAAATGGTAAAGCTTTAGTTTTTTTTGTTGTTGTTGATATTGCAGGGGTGAATTTCTCGAATGCTGTGATTGATCGGGTGAATTTTGGGAAATCGGATCTGAAAGGAGCGGTGTTCAAGAACACGGTGTTGTCTGGTTCGACATTTGAAGAGGCGAATCTTGAGGATGTGGTGTTTGAGGACACGATCATTGGTTACATAGACCTTCAGAAAATATGCAGGAACGAGTCAATCAACGAAGAAGGAAGACTCGTGTTGGGTTGCAGGTAGAGATGGAGAAGAGAAGGATTCTGATTTGGTGTATTTATATATGTAAGAAATTGAGATTTGACACAAGAGATGTATGAAAGAACAGAGTGCGTAAAGGTTGAAGAATAGGACTACTGAGGAGAGAGTTATGGGGTTTGTATAAATCAATTCTTGTAAATTCTGTAACCAAAACAAAAGACTTTTCTCTCTTCTTCGGATTATTTACATACACATAGTTGTTTGTTACTGTGTGCGGATTATATGAATGTTAGCGAAAGATTAATAAATAACTATGTGTATGTAAAATAACAAATAACAAACTCACCCACAAAGATGTGTGAATGAAAAACATTAAGAATAATTGTGTACACAGCATTTGTAGCGATAGTGTATAAATATAAAATACAAGTTCATTGAGAATAAACAAAAGCGCATCTGGTGTAGTGGTATCATAGTACCCTCCCACGGTACTGACCAGGGTTCGATTCCCTGGATGCGCACTTTTGTTTTTTTTTGTTTTTTGACAACGGCAGTTGTGAACTTGCGATTTGTCTTCATTTTTACTGTCAATGCGTAGAAACTAGAAAGGGACCTTAGTCTGTTAAAAGTTTTTTTATAATATATGTTTCGAGGTTGAATTGAAAGTGTAAAATTCTGTGGATTATAAGTTTTGGATTACGTGGCTATGATACTGTACATATGATTATTCCTAAGTTTTGAAGCTTCATCAGATTAAGTAACTAATCAGCTTCACGTGACTGTAATTTGGTATATGGTAACACGTTTAATTAATTGGCTGTAAATCTTACTAATCAGCTAGACATCCGAGTGCATTATATGCCTCCGAACTGGATCGAGCCTTCCACTATATCTGAGAAATTAAAACAGTGTGTCACCAGGCTATACATTTTTTTTTTTTTAATAAGTAATTTATATAATTAGAAGAGATTGATTATTGCGACTCAAACGAGTACGTTCCGATGTGTTTTAATCTTGGAGAAATAGTATTTTTGGGCCAATACAGTAGTAACATTTTATGGATTATAAAGAGGAAAGCATTAGGATATTGATGTTAAGATTTGGTACAGTAGAAATCTAAATTATATGTCTTATAACATCAATGTCCTAATGTAGGACTATGTCCATTATATTTGATCATAGTTAAGGTACGAGAGTACGTAGCTCTTCCGTACACTCATTAGCCTTTTCATAAGATCAATCATCAATGCAAGCAAAGTTTAGCAACAACGTCAAGAAGAAGGAAGAAGAAGAAGCAAACACAAAGTCTCGAAGTTTTCTACTATGTGACTAAACCAAAAGAGAGGCCTCTCTTAAGGTACGAAACTAATACAAAGAAGAAACGACAGTAGACAAATCCAAAGCCTTTTCACATGTCATCATCGATCAGCGATTTGGTAGAGAGGTCTTCGCGAATGTAAAAAGCTACTCGAAAGGTATACCGAGCTTGCATATGGACACGCGACCTCGTGCCTTTTGTGAAAACCTCGAGCTTGGCTTGTATATGATATGATTGATTTCAGGACAAGAGTCTGCGCTTACTGACAAGATGATAATCGACATTCTTTTCTGGGCAATGAAAACTAGACCACCATCAAATTTGTTCCTTGTCGCACAAGACATCTCGGAAGAATCGGAATCGGAGCTCATGAGTGTTCTTAGATTCTTGAAGTCCAAGGGGCATAATGTTGTTCTTGTGGCACAGCATGATGTAGTCGACGTTGATGACCTTCAGGGTGCTGTGAGCTCCGTATGGCCTTTGACAAGCTTAAAAGGCCTATTACCTCGATGAAACCCTATCTTCCGAATCGGCTCCAGTCCTCTTCAGAGGTTCATCCATTTTCTTCCATGTGTTTTAATGTTTGAGGTTGAATTGATAGTGTAAAATCCTATGGATAATAAGTTTTGGATTACGTCGCTATGATACTGTACACATTATTATTCCTAGTGTTTGAAGCTTCATCAGATTAAAGTTAAGTAAAATACTGACTGTAATTTGGTTAACGGTAAGTCTGCTCTAAAAATTCCCGATTTGTCCTATTAATGGTCGCTTAAAGGAAGGTAACCGTAGCTATTTTCGCTAATCGGTGTCCAACCGACTGATTAGCACCGAGCGTGTTTTTGAACATAGCCAAATTTTTAACCATTTATTAGCCGATTTATGCGCTAAAACTTTATTGTTCTCGGACACTCAACTAGCGCCTACGTCATTTTAATTCATTGAAATTAAGAAATGTTTTTGTTGATTCTAGTGGTCAACATCTCAAGGAGTTAAATCATAAATGTTTATTTTAACATTCTTAAAGAAAATAAACAAAACTCCCCGAGCTCCGATTTTAATAAAATAGCCATAACACTCTTTATTTAGTAATCCGATATAACAAAGTACATACAATATAAGGACTACATATATGTCAATAAAATAAGATGACAATAATTAATTAACGATTTAGTAGTATATCTAGGAACTAGTCCTCCTTTCACGAACGCGTTTCCGAAAGCTATTGTACATTGATCTCATCCTCAAACAAAATGTCAGAAAAGGAGGATACATTCGTATAGATAGATAGATATTAGTGCATATGCTTATGCAAATACATATGAATATATATATATATATATATATATATATATATATATATGTAGAGAGATAGATAGATAATTGAGAGTGTTGATCATTCAAGGCTTGCCTCCTGGCCTCTTTCTTGGGTCATGCTTAGGATTTGGTCCTGCGTCGTCGTAGTCCGTCGTCGAGTGAAACATCAACTTCCTATGACTCATCTTATTCACTTCCACTTCCTCGCTCTTTATAATTACAAAATATGTTATTGTCAATATTTAGACACAAACAACATTTTCAATAGTTATATGCATATATAAATATATATAAATGACACATTACCTTGTAAAGCATGAACCTCTCACGCATCTTTGCGCCTCCGAACTTGATAGAGCCTTCCACTATAGCTGAGAAAAACACTGTGTCACCGGGCTATACATTCTGGTTTTTTTTTTTAATAAGAAGTAATCTATATAATTAGAAGAGATTGATTATTGCGACTCAAACAAGTACGTTCCGATGTGTTTTAATTTTGGAGAAATAGTATTTTTCGGTGTGACTCCACCAATACAGTAATGAATGGTGGTTTAAGGTAGACTTAAGCATCCGATTCAACTATGAAGAGGAATGTACGAAAATATAATATCAAAAAACTGATCTACGACTAAAGATGGATTATATTGAGCTGCAAGGTCGATGAGAATACTCTTTACCGGTCATGCTTCATACGAGTTATGTTTCATATATTATTGTTTTCAGTTTTTTCTTTAAGTCATCTTGTATTCAAATGATATCTCGTTTGGGGGAAGATGAATATATAAAAAAAAAAAAAAGGTCGATGAGAATATCCCTTCATACAAAGTTAAAAAAGAAAAAAAAATGAAAAAGATGAAATATGAATATATTTACCTAGTGATGAAGAGCAAACAATGAGGAGTATGAGGAAGATGAGAGATAGGGGTTTAATCCTAAGAGGCATATTATATGGTTTTGACGATTAATATATGATGACTTATTACTCTTTGTTCGTTTAGGGGAGAAGATATTTAACTAATGGGAACTGAGGAGATATGGGTTTTGATATGAGAAGAGGGGAGGACTTGTTTCCATTTTATAAACGGTCAAGAGTTTATGTGGTGTAAACTGTTTTAGTCCATGTAGAATATGGTCGCGATGGTGATGATGATGACCATGACTAAGATGGATGGTTCTGCTAATAAAGAAAACTTTGTAAAGCCCTTATCAAAAATAAGAATATCACGTAAAAACCAACATTGTTTTATTCCAGAACAATAAAAAAAGTTGAAAACAGTGGTGATGACTATAACATCAAAATGGTGATGATAGTAACAAGAAAAAAATGNAAAAAAAAAAAAAAAAAAAAAAAAAAAAAAAAAAAAAAAAAAAAAAAAAACAATGAGATGAAAATCAGATGATATTGGGATATAATGCAATGAACCCACAAACCCTAGAAAAAGCTAAAGAAAGTCAACTCAGCTGTTGATTGTGTTACGTCTCCCAAAAAGGACAATTAACGCTTACATCTATTTATGCTAGTGGACAAACAAGTATATAAGTATATTAACCATAAACAAACATTTTCTTGCATGCCGTTGCTCAAAATTTCAACGTTTATGTCATGACATTAATCTTATAATTACTATGTGAATTAGACGGTATTAGATATACTGTACATAAAACTTCGAGGAATACTGGTTATTGCAATCAACATGGCTAGTTTTATATTCGATACATTGTTTTGTTTTTATTTTTTACTTCTACAAAAAAATCATCATAATTTTTTCTGGTCTAACAAAATAACGTCAAAAACGAGTGAAGCTAACCACTCGAAACAAAATCTATTTTTTTGTGGCATTTATGATACTTAAAACGGTTTAGTCCGAGAAACAAAAAATTAATTTGGTTTCATCAATTTTTCCTATGTTTTTTTAACTTTTAAGCCCATTGGTTTCACCATTTTCCCCACACAGCTGTAATGTATTACTCAGCTTTGATGGAGTGCACCACGTGTGTTCATAAGTCAAATCTATTTATCGACGCAATTGTGCTAAGATAATTGTTGGGTCCATTATCAAAAAGAAAGATGGGATCATGTCATCATACCAAACTCGTACGTAATTATTGTTAGTTTTATTGCTTTTAATGATTCATAACGAAAACGAAATTATATACCAAGAGGTCAGGGGTATATATACTTTTCAAATAAAGACCCTACAAATACCCAAACTTAAACACACTATTTATGCAATAATTGACACAAATTCTTTAACAATTTTCAATAGTAATTGGTGATATTATTCAAATCGGTGCCTGTACGACCGATCTTAGACCTCAAGAATATAATTATAGCCTCTTTTATATGTATTAACTAGGTTTTTTACCCGCGCTACGCGCGGGTCTGTATAAATAATTTTATTTAATTCTCTAATAATTTTTAAATGATCAAATCATAATGAAAAATGGATGTAAAAAAAATTAATTTGCTATTTTCTGGTACTTGTATTTATTTATAAATTATAGCTTTTATTAAGTACAAATAATAATACACCAATTAAAATGGAACAAAATGTAGGTTACATTTGCATTTGACCGCAATTCACATATTACTTTTGCAATTATCTCTTATTTTATTTAACNTTCGTCAAAACTTCATGGTCGTTTTATTTTGATGATTAAAATCTTTAGATATCTTCGTTTGACAGAACTCGAGATAAGATATCTTAGATATATTATATGTTTTGTCCATTGTTTCATAAAATTTGTCATAAGAACTTATCCAAAAAAATTTTCTTTCAATAGTATGACAACAAAGTCAGCCTGAACCAATATTGTTTTTGAC
>OVBJ01000850.1:0-40255 GCA_900406535.1 Noccaea bulbosa | reverse complement strand
TCGATTTTACAACGATTTGTGTCGATGGCAAATGTCTGTTTTCTTGTAGTGATAGTCAAGACTTATTTCGGGTATGATCCAGTTAACGATCAGTACAAAGTGTTGGGCTTGACGAGAAATATCTATGATAATCTTGGAAATTATCAGTCATTTGACCATAAAGTATTAACATTCGGAGCAAGAGAATCATGGAGAGAGATGGATGATTGTAGCATTCCTCACCATCCTTGGTCTAACGGTTTGTGCATAGATGGTGTTTTGTATTATGTTGCTTTAACGGGGAAAGGAGTGTTGCTATTTAGCTTAATGAGATTTGACTTGAGGTCTGAAAAGTTGGATATTTTAACTGGATTACCCGCGTCTCTTAAAGCTCCAGATGCGTACACTTTGATAAAGTACAAGGGGAAATTAGCCATACCGACACGAGTTTCAGTATGCACATTTGATGTGTTGGTTATGGAAGAAGATGGATGGTTGAAGACAAGTTTCAGTATCGAAAGTTGTACGAGTTTACAAATGGGAGATATACACATAAAAGGCACTACTCGTATGGGTGAGATTATTTTGGCACCCTTCCGTGTTAAAAATGCGTTTTATGTTGTCTTTTACAATCCCAATAGCAATAGTTGTAGAAACATTAAGATTGAAGTTAACTCAGACTATGACTTCAAGACGACGCCATATCCAGAACTAGCTATTCTTTCTGATTATGTAGAGAATTTTAGGTTTTTTTAGGAGTTTCTTGAATTGATACTACTAATGTAAATAGCTTTGTAAATAAATTCTCTAGAGTTGAACTTCAAGAATTTCAGAAATTATATTTTCTTAAATGAGAGTTAAGACAGGATCGGATCGCATATAATATATTATAATGAACTTTAATAGTTTTGTAAGATAGTTTACTCTATTCGTTTAGTTATCTGTATACAGTATATGATTTTTTATTTCTACACAAATTATTAAAATGCAACCAGAGTCTGAAGTCTGAACAAGCATGATGATGGTGTTTAGTATGTTCACTTGTTCTGTATAAAGGATAAACATTTTAGACGAACACGAAAATTTAATACTCCCTTGATGTTTTAGGAAAATGTATCTGCAATTATTTGAATGTATATTGATGTGTTTTAAATCCAGATACATCTAAATAATTGCAAATACATTTTCCTAAAACATCAAAATTTCCGAAACAGAGATAAAACAGATAAAACAGAGATAGTATAATTTAATATATCAAATGTAAGCTCATAATCTTTTTTTTTTAGTGTCATCAAATGGTCAAGTGCCTTATTCGGATTTGAATTCGAATAGTGACGCACCAACAACATTAGTAATACAAAATCACTAGAATATATGTTTTTTTTTTTTTTTTTATCATATACTAGAATATATGTTCTGGTCAAATAATCGATCGTCTAATACACGAATAATAAAACCAATGTTTTTACACTGCAGTATATCATAGATAAAAAAAAGAGAGTTATATGCTCTGTTGGATAGAACCATATATTTTTTTTGCTATGAACCATCCTCCATATATTCAATTCTTATACATATATATTTTATCGTAGCGTAGGCTACATATATTTTCTGAAAAACGAAAACTGAATAAAATATACTTTTTCTGTTTCAGAAAACTTGATGTTTTAGGAAAATATATATGCAATTATTTGAATGTATTTGGATATGTTTTGAGTCCAGATACATCCAAATAATTATACATATATTTTTCTAAAACATCAAGTTTTCTGAAACAGATGAAATATATAGCCCGTGTATTTTGTATACTAATATGAAAGGAGTCCATGTTCGATGAATCATCATCATCAAATCTAATAATAACTTGATAAAGTTTCCTAACAACTCTGTTTTTTTTCCCTGTGGAAAACTTAAAACGGAATTAATAAACTCACTTATACTAATTGAAGTAGTAAGTAGTAACACAGCATTTTTGGTCCATATAGTCGGAGAATAAATTGTAATTTTACCGAAAAAAAAATCTGGAAAAATGTATTGCAATATGTAAATATATAATTCCGTATATCATGCCATTTGTATATATATATTTTTTTTTTTTTGTGTGGACAACGCCAATCATAACATTTATTTATTATTTTTATTTTTTTAATAACCGTGGAGATCCGACGATCGAGGTCAACTAACTAATTCCACGAGACCCACGGCAGTTCACGTATTCTTGCGATTTAACGCTAGTCTGGATGACCAAAGAGACTCGAATCTAGAAATCTCCAACTTGGGAATTATACTGGGCCAAAATCATCTTGGTTATAACATTTATATTTACTTTATATCCTTTCGGTTTCTTTATTTTAAAGCAAAGTTAAGTGGCTTCGGTTGGTGGCGCCATTATCTTTTTAATTTAAATACTTTATAAAGAACGTTTACAAAATGGCTGCTATGATTAAAGTGAGATGCTAAATGCATTAAGGTACGAACAATGTACCTGTGTGTTTTCTTTATCAAAGAAATATAAATATACATGTGTTTTATGACTTACCAAAACTTCAGAAAGCGTTACCTAAGGCAATGCCATTAAGGTACAACTTTTCGTCGTCGTCCTTTTTTTTAATTAAGGCAATGCCATTATGCGCAACAGCGCAACTTAAGAAATAAATGCGTCACAAAAGACTAAAATAAATGTCCCACTCCCAAATAAATGTCACAAAAATCAAAAGTCGATTTGACATTTTCGTCCAAGCTCCCTCCCGAATTTCTATGCATGAGATTAGGACTGACTAGGAAGCAGGAGTACACATAGCACGTGACGACCATTACGCTGTTGTTCCCACCTTAAATTCCACCACCCTACGTTTTCGGAATTATACCATAAATTTATTTTTAATTCCTGAGCAGGTCACAAGATCACGTAACTGTATATTGTTGTAAAGAATGTTGGACATATATATAGTAGTATATAATTCGTAATTATTAAATCGCAAAATCTTATCCTACTTTCTAGGACGTACGTCGCTATTATCATATCAACAACATAAAAAGCCAAAGACTAAAATACCCAAAATACAACTAACAATTTTAGTATAATTTCAAGATAAGAGTCCTTTTATTTAATTATTCGAAATAACAACATAAAATGTCATACATAACAAGGAATTATTTGAATGGAGAAAGTGCAATCAAAGGCCAAATGTCGCTCGAATTAAAAAACCCAAACCGGATAGAAATCAATAATAATAATCCGTGAGATTAACCGAGGATGGTGGTTTCAGCGATCATGGAGGTGACGACATAAGGATCCATGTTAGAAGCTGGCCTACGATCCTCGAAGTAACCTTTACCTTCTTTCTCAGTGTCTCTCCCCACTCTCACCGAAGCTCCACGGTTCGCGACACCCCAAGAGAAAGTGTTGATGTCCGCGGTCTCATGCTTCCCAGTGAGACGACGCTCGTTGCCTTCCCCATAAGCAGCAATGTGCTCCTTGTGTTTCAGCTGAAGCTTCCCTATCGCTTTCTTTATCACCTCCAGTCCTCCGTCGTTCCTCATCGACTTCGTACTGTAGTTGCAGTGAGCTCCAGCTCCGTTCCAATCACCCTGATAAACCCATTCCAAAAAATTGTTATGATGAGATGATAATAATTGCATATGAAGCGTTTGGAGTGTGGCGAGTAACTAACCGGGACTGGTTTTGGGTCGAAGCTGACTATAACACCAGCGATCTCGGTGATCCTCTGTCAAAAGATGAGATGTTGATGAACATTAGCAAATCTGAAGATCATATTAGAACTTGTTTTAAGTGAAATTAGGTACCTCGAGAAGGTAACGAGCGATCCAGACTTGATCACCAGCACCAATACCTTCAACAGGACCGACCTGGAACTCCCACTGGCCAGGCATGACTTCTCCGTTGACACCGGAGATGCCAATACCGGCGTAAAGGCAGGCCTTGTAGTGTGCATCCACTATGTCACGACCAATGGCTTTGTCCGCTCCCACACCACAGTAGTATGGTCCCTGTTTCAACCCCAAATTAGATGATGATATGTCAAAATGTCTTGTGATCAACATTAGGATCAGTGGATAATACCTGAGCGCCAGGGTAGCCACCAACAGGCCAACCAATAGGCCAGTTCACATCCTTCTGCATCAATGTGTATTCTTGCTCAATCCCATACCTTTTCAATCACAGAGAGAGAGAGAGAGTGTATTAGTATATGATCTGTTTTGTAGAGAAAAAAGAGGAAGAAGAAGAAGAGCTTACCAGGGCTCCTCAGAGGCAACGTTAGGGTGGCTGAAGATCTTAGCGGCGTTGTGCCTCTTGTTGGTCGGAATCGGATCTCCTTTCGGTGTGTAAGCATCACAAATCACCTGAACATATCACAACAGTCAACGATTTAAGGAAATCTGATTTTAGATCCATATTTTAATATATATATATATATATTTTTTTTGTTTCCACTGTAATCATAACAAATCAACGCACCAGAATGTTGTTGCCTCTCCTGAACGGATCACGGAAGATCGCCTGAGGGCTTTCGATTCNAAAAAAAAAAAAAAAAAAAAAAAAAGCAAACAGGTAAGACGATGGAACTATGTTTGTTTTTTTGTTTCAATATATATAGATGATCGAAGAACATACTATAGGATGACTTCACTGTCGTCTCCGGCGGCCTGATTGGTGCTGGATCCGTCGTAGTTCCACTTGGGAAGCTTTGATGGATCGCTCACGGGTCCTGGTAGTGTCTGTATTATCCAAACCGAATCAGATCAATCAAAAGAGAAAAAGAGAAAAGAAAACAGAGGATGGACAAACAGAGTATCAATCAATTTACCCTGGCTTTGCTTCTTATGTCCATTCCAGATCCACCGATCCTGTTCACTCAAAATACATATGGAAACTCACAAACCCAGAAGACGACAAAAAATCAGAAACAAGTTTCACGTTGTACACGTCAATCTATCGCGTAAATCGACGGGTGACGGCGAAATGAATCGTGTTCGTATCGAAATTCTCAAACTCATAAGGAGATCAATAGAAAAAAGGAAGATAAAAAGCAAAACTTTCGATCGCAGTATCAGGGAGAAACAGAGATAATGAGAGTCGGTGGAAGAGAAAAAACAGAGAGAAGCGAGATCCAACCATATGTATTCGGCGATGATTTTCTCGGTGGCATCGGCGAGGGAGAGGTTGACGAGATCTGAGAGCACAGACATGGCGGCGTCGGAGATAGGAATCGGAAAGAAATAATCAATCAGTGTGTTTAGGGAAGACGAACAATAAAATCTCTCTGCTGTGACTGTGAGTGTTTATAGAGCTATTTTGTTTTGTTTTGTTTTGTTTTGTTTTTTTTTTTCAAATAATTACGGTCAATACATGATTATGCTAAANATTTGTATTTTTTTTTTTTTTTTTTTTTTTTTTTTTTTTTTGTAAAACAATTCCATTTATTGTTCTGTTCCAATATTATCTCTTACAGTTTCAGTAATTAATTAATGATACTCCTTCAAAACTTTTTCATTCGGTTAGGATTATCCTCAGATTACAGATTACGACAACAATATTTCATTTATTTTCAGCAAAAATAAAAATAAATTATATGCAAAACGAAAGTAGTTCTCTTTTATGCGTTTCGAAATGATACAAATCNGGGTTTTTTTTTTTTTTTTTTTTTTTTTTGAGGGGTGTTTGCACTTTTGGAAGAACGTTGTTCCACATGTATATTTGATTATAATTTACCGCCATATCTTATTTTTCTATCGAGAAGATTTATAAATTGCAGGAACATGTGAACAAGTGCAAGCCGAAAAAGCATGCCATCTATTATAGAATATGTTTCATAACAACTAAAACATTCGAAGTCATTTGTTTTTTAGTATAAAACTGATTATGATATTTCGAATATTTATGAATAAATCGGTAAAAATGGAATTGTTGATGATCACGTAAACGTAAGTTAGGTACGAAATGTACTGATTTTTGTGTTAATTAATAGAGTTAGTTATGGATAGTGTAGTCATGAAGGCATCCCCTATGATAAATAGAGTTATGGATAGTGTAGTCTTTTGTTTGTCACGAAGTTTTGCCTTCTGATTCTTCGCATTCAACGGATGTGTATTAAAATAGGCATGATCATATTCCACATCCATGTTAATTTTGTACTTAGAACCAGTCAGCTCTTTATAAAAATTTATATATCTGCAATTTTTTCTTTCCGAAATTCTTGCAAATCTTGGACTCAAGAAGTAACCAACTCTCTCACACTTCCTTTAACGAGGAAGGTTTTTATCTTATAATCCAAATCAGAGCTCATGAGTTCTGGAAGAAAAAATTGAAATTCCGCATATGTATCCTCAAGGTAATTAATTAAAAATGATTCACCATATATACCTTGCTCGATGCACCTGTATATTTAAATAAATTAAATGTTATAAACTAAAAGGTACACAGAATTAAGAAAGATCTAAAATGAAAAGACACGATACAAGAGAAAAAAATGTTGATACATGTTTTAGGATTGTTACTAATACTATTATTGGATATATATGATCGATCTTAAAGATAGTCGTCGAGAGTTGCAAAAGAACGGCATGTAGGACAATGTGCACTCTTGCAAAGCCATCTATTAATGCAACGAAGGTGGAATTTGTGCATGCAGTCTCTTAGCCTAACATAACCAAAACCTACGTTGAGATCTTCGAGGCAGATTGGGCAATCTCCTTGGCCCATGAATCTTCTCAGCTTCTCTTTTCTTCTTTGTGATAAGTATCTTCTCAGCTTAACCCTAATTAATATATCGTAAACTTCTACGGGGACGAAAATGGTGAAGACGCCGGCAACAAGGCCCAAAGCTAGCCAGAAAACTCGCAGCGCGACAACGGGAATCTCAGAATTCTCTGGCTCTACGGCAGCATAGATACTCCCATATAAGAAACCCAATGAGTGAAATCCCATATAAACAAAAGAGGCAAAGCCTTGAAATAACACTTCACATAACGTAAGCTCTTCAGTGGACCTGGCTCGACGAGAATGAGCCATTCAAGCACCAGATTCCAAAGAAAAAAAGTAAAATTTTTGCAAGTATTCTTAATTCATCCAAATCTAGTTTGACGCTCATGTATATATATATATATATATCCCTTGATTTTCTCTTGATTCTGTTTTTATCATATCCATTGACCACTACATTCACGTCATTTTGTTTTCTATTTAAATTTAATTTTTTATGACGAAAAATATAATGACTGGTTCAATTTTGTTTTTCGTTTGTTTTGTAGGTTAATTGGTAGTAGAATTGTTGTCGATAATAGTTAATTAAAAACTATATCATCAAAATAAAATATCGACGGTAAAATTAAAATCCATAGTTTGAAACACGAGACAAATATTGCCAACACTGATTTGAGATGATTTTTTTTCTCCCAAAATCTTCCGTTATTCAATTGATGATTCTTTAACATGTTTTAAAATTCTATCTTATTGGATATTTATAAAAAATATTCCAAATCCAAAGACCAAAGTTATTGGATTAGTCTTTTTTATTATTTTTTTCTTTTTCTTTTCTTTGAGTGAGCAGAGAGCTATTGATGAAAGTTATTGGATTAGTCATTTATTATAATTTTTTTTAAAATCTCAAATTATTGGAAAATAAGTATTCATTGATAGATTACATCAGATAATATTTCAGATGATTTGAGAGAATTAGTACTTAAAAACCAATGAATAGAAATACCATCTCATATAGTCATATTATGGTATTTGACAAAATAATTAGTATCTTTCCTGAATCAATTTAAAACCTTCAAAAAGCCAAAAAAACCCAAACCATCGAAATGGGAACATTTAAAATCAAAATCTGAATTACAACGTATCCATCAAAAATCCAGCAGACAAAAATCGTCTTAAATTACCAGTTAATGTTTTTTTTTAGCAAAAGAAAGACAAATGGCAAAGTTGATAACGGGAAAACTCCTCAACGGAAAATGTAGTAAAAGAAAAAGAAAAGAAAGTGGAAACAATTGTGTCACTCTTGAAGACCATAGATAAGAAGTTGAGACTCCAACAGTAGCAGTTCGCTTTGGACAAACCTGTTAAAGCATTCGTTTTGATCAGATTTGAGATATATAAGCACGCATTCGAAATTATAATTTGGTAATTGATTTATCTGATAGCATATCTTCAAATCATCACTCTCTAAGCATATCAGCTAGCCGGTAATTGTGTCTTTTATTAGCCTCGTCCATCGGTGTATGTCCCCAGCTAGAGACAAAGAAAAAAAGAAGAAAAAAAACCCATAATGGAAGAGTACACAAATTAAGATTTCAAAAACTGAGATAGAACATGTACCTGTCTTTCAGGTTACGATCTGCCCCAGCTGATAAAAGCTCTTCAGCTGCTGAATAGCTACCTTTTGCAGCTGCTATGTGGAGAGCCGTTTGGCCAGCATAATTTTTTGCATTCGGGTCGATATTATATTTTCTCAGCGTCCTCAAGAAGTAAAGATTTTGTTCCGAGACCATTTTGCATAGATATTCACCAACGTCATCAATTCCAAGATGTGCCTCTGCTAAAACTAGAGCTTCAGCAACTCCATCACGGCCATTCTTGATGGCTTCAAGCAAGGGAGTAGTCCCATTCAAATCTGGTAAATTAATGAACATTCAAGTCATGGACGATCGCAATTTGTCTCACCATTTGTGATGAGACGCTAATTTATACATTCCCATTTGTGATGAGACACACTATATATATATATATATATAACAATTTGAGTTACCTCTGGCGTTAACGTTTGCTCCTTCCTCAATGAGGAATTTTGCTATCATTGTGAACCCCCTGGTGGCTGCAACATGCTAAACAAAACAAAGAAAGAAAAATATCTAAATAAAAGTGCTCAGCTTAATGGCTATTTATAACTCATAAGAAGAGTATCTAAACTTACCAACGGTGATATGTTGCTGTAATCCACAGAATCAACTTTTACGGCTCCTGATCTAACCAAGGTTTTTACTTTGTATAGGTCTCCAGCATGTACTGCATGATTTAACAAAGATGCGTGCATGATCTCATCTTTTTGCATTCTGAGACCAAACTCTGTATCTCTGAGCTTCTTGAGAAATTCTAGGTCTCTACCCTGCGAAACATTAGTGAAATATGATCATAATCTTAACATTCCGTCTCTACCAAGGCATTGTAAACGCTAAAACTAAATATTTCTATTACGATTTTTACTGCTTTTAAAGTTGTCATCACCCTGCCTGCATCTTGAAGGTGTGTCTTAAGCGCCTCCATGAAGAAGTGCTTGTGAATTAACAGAATTTTGCTTGTCTTGCATGCTCGAAATGTGTTAACAACACCTGCTTGCAACACCAGAGAATCTAAACCGAAGATCCTGGTTGGTAGTATATGCTCCGGAAGTTCAACTCCTCTATGCAATTGTTCCTGCAAAACATAATTGGAATTCTGTAGATTATCTCAAATACTCACTGCAAATTATAATTAATTATCCCGGAGCGTAAAATTCTTCACGAAACTCACTGGCCTGATAATAAAATTTAACCAAATCAATTAGTGTCTAATAACTAAAGAGAAGAAGAAGAAGAAGAAGAAAATTCCAATTGCTCACCAGATGATTCATGAATTCTGGTGAACACCCACGGAAAAGTGACATCCTTCTGAGTATGCTTTCATTAAAATTTTGAGACATCTGCAAATAAGAAGAAAATTAGAAAAACTGAGAAAAGCTTTAAGAGTTTTAGAAATTAAAAAAAGGTGTACCTTGGCTCGGATGGAAGCTGGAAAATCTTCAATAATTTTGTTGTTGTACTCATCATTGTACTTTATCTCCATGTGATCTCTAATTTGTCTTCTCAAATCCTCACTAACCTTTGTATTTGCCAAATAGTTCTCCAAATTCTCCATCTTCTCTCTCACTATTTGACGTCTTGATCTTCTCACCATTAAACTTGTCCAGTTAACACCCAGATATGTCCAGACAATTAGACTCAAGATGATCAGGCAAGCCACAACTCCCATCTCTTTCATTTTATTTTATTTATGAAAGCTTGCTAAAAAAATGAATTTTTATTTTATTTATGAGAGCTTGCTAAATTTGTACAAGAAAATTACAAATAAAGATAATGTTATGGGTGTAACTGGTTTTAAAATATGGGAATATAAGGAATAAATGGAATGGGATAGAAGAAAAAATGTATTCCATTCATTCATAAATGTTTTTGGAGTAGGATAAATGGAATGAAATTTTCAAAATGATTTGTTTTTCTTATGTGGAATGAATAAGATAAATGGAATATGATTTTTTTATGGAATTATTTGGAATCATCCATTCCATATGATTCCAATTAGAAAAATTGCAATCCAGTTGCACCCGATAATTCTAGACGGATGCCATGTAATTCGCCAATGTGTCGAGTTGAGTGAGGTTTTTATCACCTACTTGGATTGGTGTAATCCAAGTGGGAAGACCCTCGGAGGTGGTGGCGAGATGGTAAAACATACATCCAGTTATATGAATACAATCTACTTGAATGTATATGAGTTTTACCACCCTGATGATGAACTCGTACTTCATTTGGTCCTTCTCGAGCTTATGGAATAGCTCATTTACCGTTAAAGCTCGAAAAACTTTAAGTCACAGCGCATATTTCCACTGCATAAATATGTAAATAGATTAGTAAACTGATGTCACATATTGCTCTAAATCGTATCTGAGATAAGTTGACTAGTTTTACAAAGTAGATGATGATATATAAAACACAAACTATATGAGGAAGAAGAAGAGAGGAAATGAATAGCTCATTTACCCGAAAGTCTTGAATTTTTTTAAGCCATATCGCATATTTCGACTACATTAATATTTTACGCCCAAAACATGCACAACTCAAGAGAATAACATTTTTCACACGAGCTATCAAAAGAAAGAACGATTACAATTTATATACTCATTAACGGATCCGTAAACCCTAGTCCTCTCAAGAGTTGATGGACAATTGAGTATGTGGTATGCCGGTATCATCCATTTAGACATTGTTTCTAACTTTAGCTAATCTTGTGAGTGCACCATGGTAGCCTAGATTCTTCATCTTCAATTGGTGTAACTTTCAAAACTTCATTAGTAACCGAATAAACATAATTGAACCTTAAGCCTTACAGTTAACTTTATAAACATTTATCATTCAAATCTGTACCAAATCTTTTAGTTTAATCTGTTTAAACAATGCATGGTTGAATCAAAACGAAAAAAAAGGCAGCGGAATAAATATTAATTTTGAAGAACTTCGGATTTTTAAAGTCAAAATAATATCATCCAACTCTCCTCTATCTGATGGTGTCTAAGAAATGCTAATATCATCTCTCCTCTTTTTGGACATAAATCCTAAGGTGTCAAGAAATGCTAATATCATCTAATATCATCTCTCCTTTTTTTGGACATCAAAAGTTATCTAGATAATTTGCCATTTGCCATTTGCCAATAACAAAAGAAGTGTTGCGATTGATAGATTTTATAAAATGATACACAACGAGAAGAACATAAAAGATACATAATAATGTGAAATGATAATTAAAGTAAACACTTGTTTATTAAATCTGTGATTTGGTTGTGAATGAAGTTTGCAAACTTAATTAAATATAAGAGACAATCACTCGATCAGGCTAAACTTAGTTAGAAACCATACTCTCAGTCTCCTTTACGAACCCATCTCCAGTCCAATCTTTATCAGATTTCAAGCCTTTCCTCTCGGCTCTTCTCTGCTCAATCGCTTCTTTCTGCCTCTTGACTAAATCTGTGTGTGTTG
The DNA here is from genome assembly GCA_900406535.1 of Noccaea bulbosa. Lineage (NCBI taxonomy): Eukaryota > Viridiplantae > Streptophyta > Magnoliopsida > Brassicales > Brassicaceae > Noccaea > Noccaea bulbosa. The sequence continues at coordinate 28,465 of OVBJ01000850.1, read as the reverse complement.
TAAAGTACTGAAGCGAATGCCTAGACCAACAAACATGAAAAAATAAGCAAAGCCAAAGCAAGACAAAGAAGCTCAAATTATACAAAAAGTTGTTCATACCCTCTGAAGTCTTCTATCGTCGAGAAGTTATGCTGTTTCATGAAATCTTGAAGCTCGGCGCATAGAGTTTTCACATGACCATAGCCGTGCACCATCACACCGGTGCATACCTTCCAAATAAAAAGCTTCCAACTCAGTTTCTCAGAGAATAGAGTCTACAAGATAAAAAAAGTGTGGGATAGTGTTGAGTTTGGTTTACCTGAACAGTATTAGACCCGAGGAGAATGAATTCAGCGGCATCATATCCAGTTTCAACACCTCCAATACCCGAGAGCGAGTAATCTCTACCATTGAACTCAGATTTTATCATTTTGGCAATGTTCATAACTTTTGCGAGCGCAATAGGCCTAACAGCCTTGTAAGAGTACCCTCCTGGAGTCGAGTAACTGCGAAAACAGTAACAACATTTAACAAGAGTTGCTTTAAAAACCTTTGACAGTGTAAGAACGCTATAGCTAACCCTTCAACGCATGGCTCAGGATGCAGCGTCTTCAGATCGATCCCCATTACACTCATGATTGTGTTAATGGCTGAGATCCCTTCACATCCTGATTTCAGAGACACCCTAGCTGGCTGTTTAACATAAAAAAATGAAAACGGACTTGGTTATAAAGGGCATCAAAACAGAGGAGTAATGTCGGAATTAGGCAGAAGTGAGTGAGACCTCTGTTATGTCGGTAATGTTAGGAGTCATCTTCGCCCAAACCGGAACTGTAGCTCTAGCGTTAATCCATCCGCAAACCTCGTCCAGAAGCGCACAATCTTGTCCCACAGCGGCCCCCATTTTGCGCTCTGGCATACCATGAGGACACGAGAAGTTGATTTCCAATGCATCCTACAAAACAAACGATCCAAAATCAGTCTCTTAAACAAATACTATACTATGTCAGACAAGGGGATGTAAGATAACTCACAACACCAGTTTGCTCAACACGGTCAATGAGCTCTTCCCAAGCGGTTTTGTTGTATTCCTCCATGATGGAAGCGATGAGGATCCGATCAGGGTACTCTTGTTTCAACTGCTTAAACTCTTTTAGCATGGTTTCTAGAGGTCTGTCACTGATGAGCTCTATGTTCTGCCACCCAATCACATCCTTTTTGGCTGCGCCGTTGGATCCGGCTCGTAGCCTAGCGTATCGAGGTGTTACGTTGATAACTTTGGATGCATCTAGTGACACCTAAATCATCCAAATCACACAGATTCAGACTAGCATTCAATCATCATCATCATCATACACATACACACCCAAGTCCTCTGTTCTTGATACTAATCAAGAACTGGAAACCAGTTGATTGCTTCTGAAACCTTAATTTTGAATTCTATTTAGTCAACCATCAATCTACTCACGAAATGAAAAAAAAAAAGTCAAATCAATTTCTTGCGAACGGAAAAAAGCTTACGGTTTTGGCGATGACGCCACCCCAGCCTTCATCGAAGGCTCTCTTCATAACGGTGTAGTTGGTACCGGGTGGACCCGACCCGATCACGAAAGGATTCGGCATTTTCAGGCCATTTACGGTGACGCTGAGATCAGGCTCCGACTCGGCGGCGGCGGCAGAGATCTTAAGACCAACTCTACTCGGCGGTAGAAAACTTTTCCGGCGAGAGGATGGATCGAAGTCAGCTGATAAGCTGGTTTTAGAAGCGAAGCGAGTCAAGGCGGAACTCATGGATGCCATGATTTACAGATCAATCTGGAAATGGCAGAAATGATCTACTGGCGAGGACGAAGAAGAGAGACGTGAAACTCACGGACAACGGTGGACTTGAACAGAGAGAGAGAAGATAACACGCTACAAAATGTTGATGAAATCGAAAAGTTCAGAAGTTTAAGAAGAGAAGTAAGAGAAGAGTGTGTTCTAATAATTGGTCCGGTTCAACTTCATGCCATGTGGAAATAATTGAAGTTACAATGAAAGTTCATAACTAATTAGTGAATAATGGACTGAAATAATAATAGATCCATGATCTTCCTTATGATTTAGAAAGAAAATTAATCTTAGTTTATAATCCTTTTAGTCATTTCTCCATCTTATCTTCTTGTATTTTTCCTTTTCTGCTCTCTCACACCGATTCATTAATTTAACATAGTGGATAAAACTCGATTCGTACGCCGACTAAAGATTTGCATAAATTGCGGACACGTAAGTCGTAACGGAACCCACCGTGATGCTAAGTTTGTGTCTAGAATTGAGTGTTTATGGGCCTAAATAGAGTTAGAAATGGACTAGTGGGCCCAATAGCCCGTCACAATTAGACGAAACGTGAGTAGTAATCCAACACGTGTAAGTGGGAATGGACACAACTACCAGTTGGTGGCTCTCATCGTTTCTCTTCTTTTGCTAGTTTGAGTTTGACTCTAATTCTTTCGTTGGAGTTTGCCTAAAATAGCTTATAAGATATGTAAACAAAAGTTAAAAGGTTAATAGTTAAAGTCCATAACCCCCTCTAGATTTGTTAAGCTTATACCAACGTACTATGTCAAGTATCACCTCACCGCATAAATTTTTCTAAAAAGCTCTTGACTTCATGAAAAAACAGAATCAAATTTTGGCTTGTAGGCTGTAGCTTATAAACGACTGCAAAGAATTAAAGATTTTATTTTCGAGCTTTCCAGATTAAAAAGAAGACTGATATTTTGTTCGATCTGTAAATGACGACGCTACGAAAAAGAATGATTCGATTTACAAAAATCTGTATTGTGCGGTACATGGAATCGAAGGACACAAAAATGACCACGGCCTCTATAATTTTCATGGTCATAAAAATTTAAGCGAATATATATATATATTTTTCCCTTGTGCTATTTATTTCATTTTTTATAATATAAATAAATCGGATCCGGCTCGCGAACAAAAACCGAAAAGTCTGTTTACCAAGTAAAATACAGATAGCTCGCCATTCTCGAATTTGCTTTCTCTTTGTAGCTCTTCTCTTCCCGAGTTTCTTCTTATCTCCTTTCTCCAGTCAAAAAGGCTCGTTCTTTCTATTCTCCTTCTCCGAGGAGGGGTAAACATGGACGCCGGGACCGCGAGTTTGATCCGATCTCCCGTCCTACCGCGTAGAAATTCCGAAAACGGTGCTGGATCTATGTTTCTCACGGCCAGTGGCCCTGGGTTCACTCGTTTTGCTTCGGGACGTCAAATTCGTTTAAGGGTATCTCCTGAATCTCTTTCTCCTGATTCGATTAACCTAATTTTATGATCAAAATCGAATTTTCCCCTAAATCTTCTGCTCTAATTGGCCAAAAAGCCGGAATTGTCACTGTTGTGCTGGAAATATCTGATTTCTTAGTGGAATTTTCACACTAATTCGTGTTTTCATCTGCTTGCAGCAAAACGCGTTTGCGAGATTCGCAAGACCACTGCAAAGCTCAACGATGATAGCTGCTAAATCTCGGCCAAGTTTCGTGGTTAGAGCTTCAGCAGCTAATGACGCCTCCTCCTCTGATCCGTCCTCCAAACCGATCGCGCCGCTTCAGCTGGAGTCGCCTGCTGGTCAGTTCCTGTCTCAGATTTTGGTGAGCCATCCTCACCTTGTGCCTGCAGCTGTTGAGCAGCAGCTTGAGCAGCTCCAAACTGATCGGGACTCTGAGGGACAGAACAAAGATGCATCCTCCGTACCTGGAACCGACCTCGTTCTCTACAGGTTTGCTACAATCTACTCAACACTAGGTTACCACAAATATAGATTGTGTATGGATCTAACAAGTGAAAGAGACGTCGTGTGAGCTTTTCTCTGTGTGTGTAGATAAATGATACCATAGGAACAATTTTCGATTAGTTGTGTTAGTGTTTGGTTGGTCCACTAGTTAGTGTCAAAGTATACATAGGAGACTTCTTTATAAGATGCAGAAAGATTGGAATTTGATTCCATATGTGTATGATTCTGAATGAGAATTGTTTTCTGGTTGTTTAGGAGGATCGCAGAGTTGAAGGAAAACGAGAGACGGAGGACATTGGAAGAGATTTTGTACGCACTGGTGGTTCAAAAGTTCATGGAAGCCAACGTATCGCTTGTACCATCAATAAGCCCATCGTCAGGCCGGGTTGATACTTGGCCGACCAAAGTGGATAAGCTTGAGCGGCTTCACTCGACTGAGATGTACGAGATGATTCACAACCATCTAGCTTTGATTCTCGGAAGCAGAATAGGTGACCTGGCCTCTGTTGCACAGATAAGCAAACTCAGAGTTGGACAAGTCTACGCTGCTTCCGTCATGTATGGATACTTCTTGAAGCGGGTGGACCAAAGGTTTCAGCTCGAGAAGACGATGAAGAATCTTCCTGGTGGGTCGAACGAAAGCAAAACAAGCCTTGAACAACCAGAGGACGTGACGTTTCAGGCTGTATCATCTCATCCTGAGGTTGGTTCGTTTGCGGGCGGAGTGAGCCCTAAGGGCTTTGGCAGCGAGATTAAACCGTCCCGGTTAAGGACGTACGTGATGTCGTTTGATAGCGAGACGCTTCAGAGATACGCCACGATAAGATCAAGAGAAGCGGTTGGGATCATCGAGAAGCACACCGAGGCACTGTTTGGGAAGCCCGAGATTGTGATAACACCGCAAGGCACTGTTGATTCCTCGAAAGACGAACAGATAAAGATCAGCTTTGGTGGGATGAAGAGGCTCGTCTTGGAAGCTGTGACTTTCGGGTCGTTTCTCTGGGACGTTGAGAGCCATGTAGATGCAAGGTACCACTTTGTATTGAACTGAAGGAAAAACAAAAAAATGGTTCTGTATTGTAATGTAATGCAATGCAAGTTTCACTAACTTATGTAACATTAAGAAAATAGATACCCATTACGGGAATCATTACATTTATATCAATATGATATTTTTGATTTGGATAAAGCTATAGCTAAAGATGATTAGGGGAATGCTAAAACTAAGCAGGAAGCCTACCTAGCCTGCAATAGGACTTAACAATCTTAAAAATGTGTGTTACAAACATTACAAGGAAATCCAAATTTTATTACGCTTTGCTTTTATCAAACAGAGGAGTGAAGAAGCTGTTTGGAAGTAACCCATTTGTGCAAAACCTCACCAAAGACATTGTAGAAGACGATCTCTGCATCCGAGTGAGTGAATCGAGCAGACATGAATCCTTGACCATCGTAATAGAATCTCACAGACTTGGGGTTGTTGGTCGTTGGGTCAACATCTCCTCTCCAAGCTTTGGATCCAGCACCACTCGTTAGGAACTGAATTGGGCTGTCTTCGTCACTGATATGTTCAAGACAGTGGTCGTGCCCGTTCATGTAGAGATCAACGCCGTTCTCTTTCATAATCGGAAGAAGCTCTTCGATGAGCTCTTTAGTGTCTCCGTGGTGTCCAATGCTTCTCATCGCGTGGTGTCCAACGACAATCTTCCACGTCGCTTTGGATCTTTTCAAGGAAGCTTCGAGGTCACGGAGGAGAGATTTGACGTAAGAGTTGCGAGATGGGATCGCGCGCCAGTCGTACGTGTGACCATCTGCTTCTGTGTAGTATTCTTTCACGAAAGGAGTCGTGTCGACGAAGAAGATCTCGACTAACTCTGCGTCGACGACGAATGATCGGAGACAGATCCAACGGCTGTCGATTTCCCGGAGAACAGGGCTTAGCTGAGCTTCTGCGTCACCTCTGTAGTCATGGTTTCCCAAAACTGCATCATTCGTATACGAGATTTGATGAGAAAACAAAACAAAACAAAAAAGTTCACAAATTTCATAAAAAAATGAGGACAGTTTTGAGATTGTATATAAATTTACCACTGTACCACTGCTTCTGGAGACTTGGAGCTGTGTAGATATTAGAGAAAGATTGTTCGAAATTTGGATCGTGTTCACTAAACAATCCATTGTCGTAGAAGTTATCTCCCGTAGACACCACGAAATCTAAATTAATCTTTTCTCCAATTTTCCCCATCTGTAAACGGACAGTTAAATAATTAAACTGTTACTTAAATGTGTCCTAAATATAACTGTTGTGTCTTAATTTTTGTCTTTTATGTGTCATAAAATGTAACTTGGGTACGAGGACATAAACAAGAGTGCAATTATCAATTTTGGTATATTATTAGAATATTCGAAAAATGTTTGGGACACAAACCTGATAGGCCACGGCAGACTGATTAAAGGAGCCACGGCGACCCCAATCTCCGATCGTTATAAAACTAACGGTACCGTCACCCTTCGCCGGTTCGACAAATCTCTGAAGCTCGCCGTTGGACACCACGACGGTGGCGCAGATACACAATAGAGAACACAAACTCGTCGCCGTAGCGGACATTAGCGATCGACGAGAATCCATAACTATTGATCGTACGGCTTACACAATATATATATATGCAGGGTTGTGTACGTCGGACGGAGGAATAGAATCTGTACTTTCGATTTGTATCTCTCTCTCTCTATAAAAATTGGAGAAATAGAGAGAAGGAATTTCGGATAATTAAAGTTGCGAAGCAGAGAGGGGAGATTAGAATGGTGACGGAGATGATGAGGGAGGAGGGAGAAGAAGATGCTTTTTAAACCGAAAAAAAATTAAAGGTGAAAAAAGAAAGAAATTGAAAAAGGTGCGGTTAGATGCTGAAGGATATTCCCAACCAGTAGCCGCATCTTTTTTTTCTCCTCCTCTGTTCTCAAATTCTGACATCCACCTCCCATTTTTTGTTGTGAATCTCGAAGATTTGGTTTGTTTGTGGAAAATACCAAATCCTACACACAATAAAGTGGATCTCAAGTTTGTGGTTTTGAGTTTTCGTTAAAAATAAGGAATTTCGTGGATCTCTAGTAATCTTTTTTATATAGCGTTAGAAGGAACATTCAGATTGGGGGTTACTTTTATGAGATTTAGATTATTCTAAGAGGGTTAATTTAATTATTTTATGTAAGATGGAAACTAGAGGAAACATTATGTGCTCAGCTCAACCATGATTGGGTTTGAAGGTTTTTAATTGTAGTAAGAAAAGATTGTGTCACGCGATCGTGTTGCTATTGGACCACATACTTCATTTCCAGACAAGTTCGTTACAAGCGGCCAAAGTTGATAACCTCTCATATTCCGACACGTAGCTTAACAGTTTTAGACTTTTAGTGTTACTGTGCACTTGCCACTTCCAGTACTATTCTTTAATTGTTTTCGTTAAAGTAATTGTTTATTCGAGATTAAAATGTTAAAAGGGGCCCGGTCGTAGGAACGGCAGGCCCAATGATCGGTGACGGTTGTTTGATTGTTTCGTTCAATACTAAAGAAAGATTCTTGTGTTGTGGTTACCAAATAAGAGAAGTAACCGATCCGGTCTATGTCTTTAGACCGGTTTAAATTTGCCTCAATTTATAACTCATACAGACCGGCTCAGTCAGAGTTGAGCAAGAAGACCATCGTGCAGTTAACAGCCAAATACTAGACAACAAACAGTTGTTGACAGATATGTTCCCGTCTGACTCAACCCGGATAAAATTGTTCAGTAAAATCCGGATAGGAGTTACAAGCTAGAAAACCCAGCGCTGGGTCAATTGCTAATTTTATCCACCAGTTCTAAAGGTTTTTATTTTGGGAATGTTCTAAGGTTTCATTTTCATGTAACAGTTAATCTGTAAATGTGAATTCTAAGCATGAATTAAAAATAATCAGAGCCTGTTTTTTTTTTTCATCGAATAAAAGTAAATCAGAGTTGCAAAAGGTAAACAAACACAAATAAGGTCTGTGCAAAGATGTTGTCAAGAGAAATCGTGGTCTCGTTCAAGTGCTGGGACTACTCACAAGCCGAGGTGCTGTGATAAGTGATAACAGAGGGAGACTACTACTCTTGCTTGTGTCTCTTCTCCAGTTCCCCCAAATGCTCAAGATCTTTGTTGTACTTGCAGATACGGAAGATGCACCTGTTATCCAATATGATGAAAATATCAGTCAACTACAAAAGCGTGTGATGTATACGAGTGATATAGTTGACAATTTACCAGTAGAGAAGAATCCCAGCTGCACACAGAACCACATTCCGCTGAGCCTTGTAGATCTAAGGTCAATGCAAAAGCAAAACACAACTAAACTAGTAAGCAAGCTGAGAAGTAAATAACAGATGGAAAACCCCTCGTGTTTGACTTCTCCACCGTGCAATGCAATCAGTCAGTGTGAGCAGAAACACAAACTGAAATGCTCAGATAGATGTTGCAGGATAGCATCAAAAAGACAACTGGAGTGGTAAAATCTCAAATCACAACTCTACAACAAATCTATTAACTAAAAGACATTCTACAGCAACTTAACAGTTAACAGCAGCTAAGTTATGCTATAGACGCAATCTCAGAAGAGACTAATACTAAGCAATGAGAACTATCCCTTCGAGTCAGTGAACGAATACGCAATTGGTGTTGCTTGTGTTCTACTGACAATTCCTTTGTTGTTTAACTGCTGAGACATCTATGTGCATACATACAACTTCGTAAACTCAACTGTCACATTACTGTAATCTTCATCAAAGATGCTAGATATGAACTAAAATAAGCGTTAACTCTCTCTTAGTATCAGAGATGAGTGGCACGATCATAAGGTACATGTTCTACAGATAATACTTACGGCTTTCTCGGAGCGATCCCTCTCTGTAGCAGTGCAAACCTCGGATGAGCACGTTAGCCTATGCTCGTTCTTCCAGTAAATATCTGAACGAACCAAACAATTCACATGAGTAACTTACCAAATTCAAACAAAGGATCTAAAATCACTCTCGAGTCTCGACTCGAATCCCTAACAATAAAGTCTATTTTCGATGCTAAACGAGAGAAAGTGATAAAATCAGACGATCTACGAGGTAGAGAGAGAGAGGCGATTACCGAGGAGTTGAAATCCAGCGAAGGCGACGACGGAAGCGGCAGGCTTGAGTATGAGCGAGATGAGTGACACGATGCGCTTCTTCAAGAGCATAGGGTAAGGGAGAGTCAAGATGACGGCGATGGCGACCTCGGCGGCAACCACATACGACAGAATCAGCCATTGCAATGCCATTCTTTTGTGTGTTGATTTCTTCTAGATCTCTCTTTCGATCCTCTTCTCCCGTGTGAAACTTGGGGAAGAAAATTATTTGTGATCTGGATTCGGCGACAATCGGACACGTATCAACGCCGCGTGCGTGACTTTTTTCGTCTTCTTAATATTTTAGTTGATGGGCCTCCTTACGGCCCAACAGTCTATTTTGTCTTTTCGTCCTTCTCGCACCATTTGGTTTTGTTCAAAATTCAGAATCGAATTTCAAAAATATTATCTAACAATCTAATTATCTAAGTAGAGGTTAAAGCAAAATCAACACTAACAACAGATAAATTAACTCATACATGGCTAATCACCAAACCACGACATGTGGGACAAACCAAACTCTGCCATAGCCACAAATCAATACAATTACGGTGAAAAGGGACAAATCAATACAAACCAAAACAATATTGCAATATTGTAACATAACGTAAGGCGGTAAGGGTCATGTCTTCCATCGAGGTATTTTGGAAAAATCGGACGACCATCTTCTTCTTCTTTTACCAAGACCAGTCAGCATCCCGTGTACTCTCCAGAACACTTCTAGCTAGTAGGATCTAGACTGACAAAATCAAGATATAGAGGGATATGAAAAGAGAAAACTTGGAGAAGCAAAGCTTCAGTCCTTGGTAGTTAAGGAACGAATCTCACAGTGTATAAACGCGAGAGGAAATTTGTTGACTCTAAAGTGAATATACGCAAAGATGGACCTAAAGTCATGACCTGCCATGGTAAAGGAAGCTCTTTCCTTGTGAACATTTTTACGAAAAGTTCCACTAGGGATTATATAAACTTGTATATGATCATTATATCTAAACTTAGCGGTTGAATAATCCCATTTGGGATAGTTGCTATAGTAGGTTCTCTGGGCACCTTTTGTTTTTTATGCATATATATATATATATATATATAGGTAGGAACCGTAGGATTTTGTTCGCGACTAAAACAAACAAAAAAACAAAAGGTAGGAATTTCTTTGGCCTTAAGGTTATCTTATCTTATATTCGATACTGTTCTGACTGTGTTCAGTAAGATATTAACAAATCTCGTTCGTGCATATGGTTAAGAAGAAAATCTTATTTATTGAGAAAATGTTACGATACACATACACTAGGAAATGAAAAAGGTATTAAAATACGAAGACCAAATTATAAAATAATGGAAAATAATATCTAATGTAAAATCTGCCAAAAAAAAATCTTAGGATCATTTGAAAATACTAAAATATGGTATTTTGTAGGATTATAAACCGACGTGGAAAGTTAGTTTTGGATAAGCTTTGATAATAAATTTAAAACAGAAAGAAGTATTATATATGAAAATATCGGAAACTAATCCTAAACTTACCTTTAAACTTTTAACAAAAAGGTTCTAGAAACACCATGGCATAATTAACTTATACGATTAATCTGAAATACAGTTATATCAAAATGTAAAAATACAGTTGTTTTCAGTTTAACAAAAGGAAAATACAGATTTATTCAAAAACAAAAAAAAAAATACATTTTTGATGTTTAAAAATATAAAATACAATCACGCAGTGACACGGCACAGGCGCGCGCGCGGCACACGACAACGTACAGTGTCACGTGTTCACCACACAGTCACCATTTACAGTCTTATTAGGTAATTAATCCACGCCAATAAATTAATTTACATATTCGTCATAAAGAATCTTATCCAAATCAAGATTGGGCCTGGCCCATTTTACGTCTGCAACTGCCATTTATTTATCTTTTGGGTTTTCTCGTACGGAACAAACTCTCGCTCTCTGTCTCTCGCTCGCTTCTTTGTTCTTTCTCTCTCGCGTTGCTGTTGTTGACTCTCATTTCTTCTCCTTTTGGATTGCGTTAAACCTTTCGCTTCAATCCTCTCCCCTTACATGCGAGCTTCTCCGATTCTCAGGTTTTGATTGCCTCAATACTCACAATATGGTTTACGCGGCGAAGAAATTCATCAACAACCCCAACGGTTCGTGCTCTTCGTCTTCGTTCTTCTCTTTTTCTATTCTTGAGTTCCACTGTTCGCCGCATCGCGAGCTCCCTGTTTTGTCCGGTGGTGTCGTTTATTTTTCCGGCGTAGAATAGGTCGATGAGAATTGTGAATGCTCTCGCGAACTGTTGACCTATGTTATATCCCCGATTGTGGTTTACTGTTTTGCGAATTTCTTTCCATTGCGTGTTTCTTGCTCATAAAACTCGTCTTGGCCTATTTTCCGCATTTCCTTCCCCCCAATTTTGCTCGAAATGCTGCTCCGTCACTGTGTGTTTCGCTTGCATGGTCAACCCGATGACGAATGGATAATCCATTGTTTAGGCCTTTAGGGTATAATCCCCATACGGAATTGCAAGTTGCATTTCCTGAAATAGAAGTAGCGGCTTGATATTTTCTTAGTAAGATAATGGAAGGTTTTGCAGATGTTGTGACCGAGTTCATCGAGGGCCTTGTCGAAACTTATCCTGGACTTCAGTATTTGGATGGCTTTCCTGAGGTTAAGGTGGTGCTAAGAGCTGATGTCTCGGCTGAAACATATGACAAGGTTGCCGTTATATCAGGTGGGAGTCTTGTGACTTTAATATTATCTGTGGTTGGTTTAGGTTTTTGAAACTCTCTTAAGCACTGCCCTTTTTGCGTTATGCAGGTGGAGGCAGTGGGCATGAGCCAGCACATGCTGGGTACGTTGGAGAAGGAATGCTAACAGCTGCTATCTGCGGAGATGTCTTTGCCTCGCCACCAGTTGATTCCATCCTTGCTGTAAGTCTTCCAAATGTTTGTTTTTCTTCTCTCTTTTATCATCTGCGAATGATAATTTGTTCTCCCCAAATTCCAGGGAATTCGTGCTGTAACTGGTCCTCAGGGATGTCTTTTGATCGTCAAGGTAGTGAGAGTGCGAAAGAGAGCTGCATATGTGCAGTTTCAATATTTTCCAGAAACTGGTCTTTTATGTTTTTGCTTTAATCTAGTTTCTTTCTTTACAGAACTATACAGGTGATCGCTTGAACTTTGGTTTGGCTGCTGAGCAAGCAAAATCTGAAGGTTACAAAGTAGAGGTAAGTTTACAAAATCTGAAGGTTATTGCTTTTTCACAGTTGAGAGCTTTTCAAAAAAAAATGACAGGATCTCCTTTGCAGACTGTGATTGTTGGAGAGGATTGTGCTTTACCCCCGCCGCGTGGTATTGCTGGACGCAGAGGGTTAGCAGGAACAGTTCTTATCCACAAGGTCCTCTCTACCTTTTCCTTTATTACTTTAAACGCAGTCCACAGTAGTGTATTTAGTGTTCATTTACTGTCTCATTTCTGTTACTATATCTTCTCAAACTGTAATGTCTGAGACCTTGGGCCGCTATGGCACTGTGATTTGTTTAGTTCAGCTCACCTTAGTTTTAACAAGGTTAGAATCATTAAGAAGTTTTGAGCAAAAAGCTTCAAGCATCAGTTTTTTAAACTTATTTCTGCTTGGTTAAGGATAGGTTGCTGGCGCAGCAGCTGCTGCTGGTCTTTCTCTAGAAAAAGTTGCAGCAGAGGCAAAATGTGCATCGGAGATGGTTGGAACCATGGGTGTTGCGTTATCTGTTTGTACGCTTCCTGGGCAGGTTACATCAGATCGTCTGGGCGCAGAGAAGATGGAACTCGGGCTTGGAATTGTATGTTACTTTCTCTTATTTCTTTTCCGTGTTTTGGCTCGCACCCTGACTTTTTACTGCTCATTTCAACTTTCCTCTCAGCATGGAGAACCTGGCGCTGCAGTGGTTGATGTTCAACCTGTGGATGTGGTCGTTTCACATGTTCTTCAGCAGATACTTAGTCCTGTATGTGCTTAATTTGTGTCGTCTTTATTGTACTTTCTTGTCTCCATAGTCATAGAGATGTTCCCATGCTGATTATCAACTTATTATCTTGGATTAAAATCCTCTATAACTTATGCATTATTCCAACTGTTCTTCCATTCTTCAGGAGACCAATTATGTTCCAATTACACGCGGTAACAGAGTGGTTCTTATGGTTAACGGGTAAGCCCATTCTTATTTAATTGGATATCCGTGTTTTTCCCCCATCATTTAAACTGCAGCAAAATGCTACGTTTGTAATATTGGTTCAGAGAGTTAGTGATTTCCTATTATGTGAGAGCTTAGTTTGTCCTTTTCAATCTTTGCAGCTTAGGAGGCACTCCTTTAATGGAACTTATGATTGCTGCCGGAAAAGCAGTCCCGAAATTGCAGTTGGAATTTGGACTTGCTGTTGATAGGGTGTATACAGGACTTTTTATGACTTCTCTTGATATGGCAGGTGAATTTCAGTTGTCTCCTTGATTCAGTTAAGTGTTACATACTCCAGTCGTTATGCTGACAGCGCTTCCTTTTTTTAGGATTCTCGATTTCAATCATGAAGGCGGACCACTCAATCTTAGACCGATTAGATGCTCCAACTAAGGCTCCAAATTGGCCTGTTGGTACTGATGGTCCGTGAGATGTTGTTACCTGTTTTCTATTTGCGTGACTTATCTTCAGAACCTAGTCTTAGATGCAAAATCTCTGTGCTGCATTGCAGGCAACCGCCCACCTGCGAAGATTCCTGTTCCTATACCTCCTTCTCGATCAACCAAAAGTGCTGAGGTTTGCATTGCAATTCTGATAAATTTAGGTTGTGTAGACTGTAGAAGGTTTGGTGATAAATGTGTTTGGTAAATTTCATGACAACTTGGCAATACCAGTCTCAGAGCCGGCCTCAAGAGCTGAGTCAACAAGGTCGAATTCTTGAGGCAGCTATTGAAGCTGCAGCAACTGTGATCATCAGTCTAAAGGATAGTTTGAACGAATGGGATGGAAAAGTAGGCGACGGTGATTGTGGTTCAACAGTAAGTCTTGTTTTTATAACATGGTTTTTTTTTCTGGCTCATTTCGTTTATCTTACGTGGGCATTCATTAATTGTGTAGATGTGCAGAGGCGCAACAGCTATTCTGGAGGACATGAAACACTAGTGAGCCTTTGTGTTACTCCTACTTTCTCATATACATCTCTTGTATTGCCTTTCTATGCTGAGTTCTTCACATAGATTCTTAACAAAATTCTGAACCTTTTGTGTCTAGTTATCCACTCAATGATGCTGCGGAAACAGTGAATGAGATTGGTGCATCAATCAAAAGAGCCATGGGAGGGACAAGCGGCATAATGTAACTCACAAAATCATTTCACATTTTATTCATTATACACTGGGTCATGCTTTTGGCTTTGAATGATAAAGACATTACGGTTTCTCTCGTGGAAATAGATACCATCTCCTCTGCAAGGCAGCATACGCGGAGCTAAAAGCTAACGCTCAGTCAGAAGTCACTCCCAAACACTGTGAGATAATGCTTCCTTGAACGTGGTTAGTATTCCAATGGTCACGCGTACTTGTTTTGACTCGGCCTTTCCTCGTGAAACAGGGTCTGACGCACTCAAGTCATCAATAGCTTCTGTCAGCAAATATGGTGGCGCAACTGGAGGCTACAGAACGATGCTAGACGCGCTCATCCCAGCTTCACAAGTTCTTGAGGAGGTGACAAAGAGCGGCTTACATTCTTTCTTTTCACACTGAAGATTTAGATATTGCAAGTACTAATGAGTTTTTGTTTCTGATAAGAACAGAAGCTAAGCGCTGGAGAGGACCCAATATCTGCTTTTACTCTGTCAGCTGAAGCAGCAACTACAGGAGCGGAATCAACCATACAGATGCAAGCACAGGTGAGCCATTTCAGTCTGCTTTTGCTTTGTATGTATGTATGGTTTTCATTTTTGGAGCTGACTGGATGAGATTGTGGAACACACAGGCTGGGAGATCAAGCTATGTATCTGCAGAGATACTTGCAACTGTCCCAGATCCAGGTGCAATGGCTGCAGCAGGATGGTACAGTGCCGCAGCAAGAGCCGTCAAGGAGCAGTATGAAGGCTCGTCATGAGTAGTTTCTTCTTTTATTTCCCCGGAATTAAGAATTGGGGTTTTGGTGGTGAGAGGCTCTTTGTGGTCGTCGTGTATGTATGTTTAAAGATTATTTCTGACTCTGTGAGGGCTCTCCGTTTATGCAATTCTTTTTTGGGTGGTGCGTAATACTGTGAGAGTTTATAACTTCCGGAGAGACTAGACTATTCATATGGGATTCTTGAACGACTCTGGAAAAAAAACTGATTCTTCTCTTCTTCATCTTAATACAAGCATCGTAACTTCTTTGTTTACTTTAACTAAAACTGATGCCTGCTAGGTTTATCTCTGAATCTGATGATGAAGCGGCAACAAAAGTCAGAAAGCTCAGATGGCATCCAACTAATCTTAACTAATAGAATATCCGTTTCTATGGCCTGAAGAACTTTTGATATAGGGGATGATATAACCATATCCCGTAATTGTTGTACTTCTATATAATTGTTGTAGTTGTATATTCTTACACATCTACTCTTTAAAGTTTCATCTTACAGACGACAACACAAGAGAGTGAACTACAAAGCCTATACCAAATGGGGTTCGTCTCAAATCCATCGACTATGTCCAGTTTCTCACCTAATGGTATATACAAATTTTATTTACACTCTCTCTGTCTCTCTCTCTCTTTGCTAATGTACTGTAGAACTCGTAAGCAGCATCATGTGTGTTTGTCCGATATATGGAATGGCTTCGTCAACTGCTTCTAAAGTGAGAGTGTTCCCATCTGGATGTCATCCGTTTCTATGGCTTAAACAACTTATGTTAATGACTTTATGATATAACCATATCCCGTAATTATTGTTCTTCAATATAATAGTTTGTATATATCTTCTTATTCTCATGTTTATCTCTTCCGCAACATCTGTAATCTGTGTATATATATATACTCTGATTTTTAATTCCCAGCGTTTGAGATCCTAACTCTTAAGGTATTCAAAGGAAGTAGCAAAAAGCAAGTGCCGCTTCTTTCAATTCCCTCATCCAGCAACTCATCACTGATCCTAGTTGTAATTATTTCTCTGCTTCTCAAATATCTCAATCGATAATATTAAATCGTTTACTCATACAACTTTAGTTTTCACAAGATCAGTTCTATTACCCTATGTATATATATATATATAGCTATGTAGTAGCATCATATTCTGTAGTGAGATTAATTAATATTCTATTAATTCAAAATGGTATTGGGATAATGTTCTAGGAGACTTGAACAAAATCTGATCTATAATCTTGGGAAGAAATGACAGAATATTGACCGATTTGTGCAGTGGTTATGGAGTCAGGAAATAGTGTTTGTGTTCCTATTTAGTATTTAGTATACATACTTGATGTTGTTCTCTCTTTTATGGTTGAAGACAATAATAACTTTTTTGAATAATCACAAATGGTGTGTACCAATATGCGCACAATTCAAGGGAGGGAAGAGAGAGTCAAGTGGAAAAATAAGAGGGAGTTAGTTAGTTACGTGAATGTCTTAAATTAGTTTTGCTTTACCACTTTCTTTATATTTTGTCAAAGAAAAACTTGTGATATCTAGTTTTCCTCTTCATTTCAGGACAAGACACAAAAGACAATGGTACTCGCTACAAACTCTGATTCGGAAGAGCATTTGCATTCCACTTTCGCATCCAGATATGTGCGTGCTGTTGTTCCCAGGTTCAAGATGCCGGACACTTCCATGCCCAAAGACGCTGCATATCAAGTGATCAACGATGAGTTGATGCTTGATGGCAATCCAAGGCTTAACCTAGCTTCCTTTGTCACCACTTGGATGGAACCTGAGTGTGACAAACTCATCATGGATTCTGTCAACAAGAACTATGTTGACATGGATGAATATCCTGTCACTACAGAGCTCCAGGTTCTTCTCCTTGCCTCTCTCTCTCTCTCTCTCTCTCTCTCTCTCTCTGTCTCCATCTGTAATCCCAATTGTCAAATTATTTGGTGTATTCTCTGTTTTTTTTCAGAACCGGTGTGTAAATATGATAGCTAACTTGTTCCATGCTCCCGTTGGAGAAGACGAGGCTGCTATTGGTTGCGGTACTGTTGGTTCTTCAGAGGCCATAATGCTTGCCGGTTTAGCTTTCAAAAGAAAATGGCAACAGAGGAGAAGAGCTCAGGGCTTACCTACTGATAACCCTAACATTGTCACTGGAGCCAATGTTCAGGTCTTTAAATTAAACTTTATATCCTCATCCTCCAATCCAACCATCACATTTGCTTTTGATATTGATCTGACATTGTGTATATGTTTCCTCCTGGGGACAGGTGTGCTGGGAGAAATTTGCAAGGTACTTTGAGGTAGAGCTCAAAGAGGTGAAGCTACGTGAGGACTACTACGTGATGGACCCAACTAAAGCTGTAGAGATGGTTGATGAGAACACAATCTGCGTTGCAGCGATTCTTGGATCCACACTTACAGGAGAGTTTGAGGATGTGAAGCTATTGAACGATCTCTTAGCTGAGAAAAACGCAGAGACCGGTTGGGATACTCCTATCCACGTTGATGCAGCTAGTGGAGGATTCATTGCTCCTTTCCTCTACCCGGATCTTGAATGGGACTTTAGGCTTCCATGGGTCAAGAGCATCAATGTCAGTGGGCATAAGTATGGGCTTGTCTACGCAGGAGTTGGTTGGATTGTCTGGAGAACCAAAGATGATTTGCCTGAGGAGCTTGTATTTCACATCAACTACTTGGGAGCTGATCAACCAACTTTCACTCTTAACTTCTCTAAAGGTTTTGTGTAAAACCAACAACTGTCTTATCCAATCAAATTTATTCTTTAACCGAAGAAACTCAAATCTTTTTTGCAGGATCAAGCCAAATCATTGCTCAGTACTATCAGTTTATCCGACTAGGCTTTGAGGTACTTGTTTGTATGTATATATATATTCTTTAGAGTTTCATCTTTATTCTAAGAAACTATCTTGGATTTTGAAAACAAGGGATACAAGAACATAATGGAGAACTGTATGGACAACGCGAGGAGGCTAAGAGAAGGAATAGAGATGACAGGGAAATTCCACATTCTGTCTAAGGATGTTGGTGTGCCACTTGTAGCATTCTCTCTCAAAGACAGTAGCAAACACACTGTGTTTGAGATCGCAGAGTCTCTGAGGAAATTCGGGTGGATCATACCGGCTTACACTATGCCTGCAGATGCACAACACATTGCTGTGCTCAGAGTTGTGATCAGAGAAGACTTTAGCAGAGGACTTGCAGACAGACTCATCACACATATCATTCAGGTGCTTAAAGAGATCGAAGGGCTTCCTAGCCGGATCGCTCATCTAGCCGCTGCTGCTAAGGTTAGTGGCGGCGAAGAAGTCAAGACTTCTAAGATGTCGTTGGAGGATATCACTAAGTACTGGAAACGCCTTGTGGAACACAAAAGAAATATTGTCTGTTAGGGGGTAAGTCTTCACGTTCTTGGTAATAAGGTTTTTTTAATTTAGACCATTCATCAGAACTCTTTTTTTTTTTTTTTTTTTTTTTTCTTCTTCTTCTTCTTTTCTTGCCATTACCTATTTTTATCATATAAACCACAAGAGTGATTCCTCTACTCTTCTTGAAATCTGTTGCTTTTATCTTGTGAACTAAAATCTCAAAAAGATGAAGAGAACAAACCGATACTTAACCAAAAACTAAATGGATTGTTCCACAGAAGCGAGGTAACGACTAAAACAGCTGCAAAAACATGCTAAGACCAGATAGCATTTGGGAAAAAAACAAGGACTATATATTTCACAAACTACCAATGAAGCAACATGCTAAGACCAACAAATAAGCATATAGTCACACAGCAAACTAATATACAACAAGGTCTGAAAGATTTCCCTCTCAGAAGAGTTTTCACAAAAAAACAAAGGGGGAATAACAAACCATCATCTTCTTCCTTGAATACCTCTCATCCGTTCTGGACTTTGATCACGAAGATGTCAAATAATCACACAGACCATTTCTTCCAGGCAGAATTAGGGAGATATGGGTTCGTAGGGATAAGTCAACCATGGATGCTTCAGAGCTTCAGATGCAGAAGGGCGTTTCTTTGGATCAACTTGGAGTAAGTGTGTCACAAATTCTATGAAGCCTTGGTCACCCATTGGCAGTCTACGCCTTAGCGATGACTTTTTAGGTATCAGGTATTCCAAATTGTTACTCTCCTGAAATATATGGAGCACAAACCCGTTATACCATTTCGAAATCCAATTCTACAGCCATTACAAATTGCGTCAGTAATAGCAGGAGCTGCATTATAGTAGAGTCTGTTTGCGCACCTGGTTCCTCTCGAATAACAAATGATTTTTGGTGAAGTATTTGCATGTATCAGGTCCTTTGGCAAGCATTTCTTGGTCAATGGATCCGATTATACCGATGACCCTAGCAAGCAAAGTAGCCGGAGAATCATTTTGGAAAAGAACCTGCAAAAGCAGACACAAGTTACATAATATATACTCCTAGCTAGCTTAGTGGATTACTGTGAGAAAGGTTTTAACAGGTTTCATCAACGCTGGAACTTACATTGCCGGTGCACAGTTCTGCCAAAATGCAGCCAAGTGACCAGATGTCTATCTTTTTATCATATGGAAGCCCAAGGATGACTTCTGGAGCACGGTAGGATCTAGACTGGACATAGGAGCAAAGATGATCTGTCGCAAAACAGCTACTTCCCAGATCAATAACTTTGATTTCGCATCTGCTGTAGCTTTTGATAAGTATATTTTCAGGTTTCAAGTCGCAGTGTATAAGGCCGAGACCATGCAGAAAGTGTAATGCTTCCAAGCACTGAATAGTAATTGACTGCACAAGGATTGGATTTAGAAGAAAATGAGAGAGGAGCGAGAAACATATATCAACCTTGTATGTAGTAAGGATGTTGGCTAACCTGCAATCTTGGCATTGTGAAATAAACCTCTCCACCTGATTCCCTATTAAACTTTTGGAACTCATACAAGTTTGCCTTGAGAAGTTCACATACTATCAACAGGTGCTCCTGCAAAACAGAGATTCAAATTAATTGCAATCAGAGGTATCAAGTTGCAGGCCCATGTCACATATTCTTTTCTTCATTGAATATCATTAACGAACAATTGAAACATCATAGCACGAAAAGCAGCACATTATCCAAATTCATCTACAATATCTACTCGATGATAAACAGATGGAAAGATGTAGGAAAACCATTCCTTCGAAAAAAGTATAATTAACTAATAAGATGATAAGAAGAATAAAGAAATAATTAGTGCATCTACTTACCCGGAAGTAGAAGTAGTCATACAGTCGAAGGATATGGTACTTGTCAGCGGGATCGTGCTGGTTGACATACTTGAGAAGTTTGATCTCATCAAGGCTCTGGTCAAAAAAGTCTTTGTTGTTCTTTATGATCTTTACACAGACATCAATGCCTGTGTGGAGGTCATGTGCTTGTATTGCTTTGCTAAAAGCTGCTGATCCAAGATGCTCAGTGACATGATAGCGACCGGCTATGACAGAATTCAAAACCACATGGAAGCTCTTGTCCTCTTCGAAACCAGTCCTGGGCAGAAAAGAAAAAAAATAGAAGAAAGAACTAAATTTCCTGAATGTTCATAAGATTTGGGATATACTTAATGTGTACAAACATCATTAAATACATAGTACAAAAATAACACAAGATGATTGTAAGAGAAAAGACCTGTTTTTCCTGTGAACAATCTTCAGGTTGAAGGTCTCAAAATCCTGCTCTTGGGCTTTAATCTGTCTTACTTGCTCCTGCACCACGATTGCATCTTCATCCTCAAACGAGGTCCCCGTATCTTCTTCCGGCCCATGACTGGTTTCTTCCTCATCTTCATCCTTGCAATGCTCCCTCCTAGTATAGGAACTGTGGGAGAGTGCGGATGGGGAAGAATTTCTTGAACTTGCAACCTTCTCACCGTCCCTATCGCTGCGTCTTTTTGTCGAAGTAGCATCCATACTATCGGACTCAATTAGCCCCTTTGGTCCATGACTTTCCTTTCTCACAGCAGCATTCCAATGGTTTGCAGAATCTTCATGGGAGATCTGTTCATCAGGTACTGGAGAGGGAAAGGAGAAACCACCATTTGCATAGCTTTTTAGCTGCATACTTGCACCTTTACCAGGTGGAGGCTTGACACCAGCAATACCAACTTGGCGATGAGGAAGGAGCTCCAAATCCCATTCACTACCTTCTCCAGGAAAAAATTCAGGTTTTGTTCTCCCATTGTCATCAACATCGTCGCTGATTCCTACACCAATTGACCTAACTGCAGCGTTTCGATCTTCTTCTGCGTGGACATTTTTCGGACAGAATCTACCACGGTTATCCTCGACTTTCCCTTCGTTCAACAAGATTAGATCGTTTTCATGGGTGACAAGTCCCTGCCACACAGGTTCAGTGCGCATCAAACTTAGCTCCGTTGCATCCATCAATTGCCCGTCATATCGAGCAACCAAATCAGGTTCCTTGGTCCTGCTGTATGTTTCAGTCATTGAGAGACCCATAGGATCATCTGAAGCGGTAACTGGCTCAATGCCTTTTGCTAGCACGTATTGCTCACCGGAGAAATAAGAATCCTCTTCGGCAAATGAATGATCATCATCATTCTTGGTTTGGCTTTTATCCTGCGTATCAGGAACACTCCCCTGCTCTGTGCCTTTTTCATTTTCGCTAGGATAGTCGACTTCGTGACCCAAAAACCACGCCTCATCATCAACTGGTTGCCTAATGTAACCAACATCATCATCGTCGTCATATTCATCGGAGTCCCAATACTCATTTGAATGTTCAGCGAGATCATCTAATCCATTGGTAAAGCCAAAAATCAAGTCAGATGCATCTTCTGCTAGTCCCTGGCTTACGGACAACCAGTTTCCTCCACCAGCTATTTTGCCACCTATGACACCATCAGAATGGGAATTAAACTCGGACTCCATCTTCTGAAGATATGAAAAAAAGTAAGATATACATTACAAGAAAGAAAGGCAAAAGGTGTACCCAACAGTAATTCAACTTATTACTCATACAGAACATAAAGTTTTGTATAGCAATCATGTCAACTAACCTGATGAATTGATTTCTTGACCAATAGGAACATCTAGATAAGAGCCTATGAGGAAACCATTCTCAGTATTTAGCTTCTCCTCCAAAATGTCCCGCTCGTGTTTTTCTTCCCAAGTAAAGTTCATTGATTTATCCTCCGACTTGATTTTTACATGCGGCAGCATTGGTAAGTCTTCCCTCGGACCATCACGGGCCATTGAAAATGCTAAGCTGCTTAGTTTCTCATGTTCATAGCCAGACTGTGACTTTCCAAGGTATAGAGCTGTTGCCAAATCATCTTCCTGCTCCTTAATAACAATCCTGGAATCACTCGCGTCAACTTTTTTCTTTCCTTGCCTTTTGTCTGAAATGGTAACACCATTATCTATCGTTGACGTGCTTCCTTTGGACAATGGATACACAGTCGTAACAGAACAGTCTTTCCAATGGTCTGATGAAGCACCAATGCTCTCTTCGTTTCTTGGCCATGATGTGGTGATAAACCCTTCTTGTATTGCAGATTTACCAGTTTCAAGAACCTTTTCATGACTCGATTGCTTTGATCTCTGTGGATTCACAAAGCCTCTTTTACTTGGATCGATACTGTACACCTCAGAGTCAGCTACAACAACATCAGCAGAAGTATGATTCCAGGGAGGTAAATCAAGCTCGGTATCCACTAAATCTTCAGAAAACGTGAATCTCTCCTCCCAGAAACCTGCTGCATTAGCACCGGAGCCGCTTTGAGTCTGAACGGAAACATCGTTCATATGATTATTCTCATGGAAGTTACTGGCAGCAGCTCCACATTGTATCTCTTTCACAACCAATTCATCAGATATATGATTGTCGTTTTGGCGGCTCAATGCTCGGCTACTCTCTGCTTGCTTCTTATCCAAAAGCATGCTCACGCCATTGCTACTCTCAAAGTTGAGATTTTGAAGACACCCATTGGAGCTTCGGTTACTGGAAAGCTCACTAATCAACGCAGATTCTGCTCTCACGAAACGATTTCTCCGCAGAAATTCCAGAATCGAATCGATAGAGCTTGCGTCCTCCATTTTCCCAAATCCTTAGAAACAGATTTCACGAAACCTGAAACATTTTTGAAAATTCCATTCAATTCCTTCCTCCAAACAAACCCAGTTAAGAACAAACAATTAAGCAACTCAGCGAGTAGTTTCAAATCTTCGGAAGAATGAAAATTTGAAGCAGAGAGAAGTGAGACGAAGCCCTAACAAAGCATATTCTCCCTCTCCCAAGAATATTACGCAATTAAAAAAGAAAAAAGAAAAAAAAAATCCAAAAAACAAAACCCAGGATTCGAATTCGACCAAAATATTCACTTACAGATCTAATGAAAAGCAGAGCAGCAACGTCAATCAGCTTCTTATTGCATTTTCACTTCGGAGCCTTTGCAAATCCAATTGAGCTTCTTCTTCTTCGTCGTCTTAAGCCTTTCCTTATTCTGCAATCCCGCTTCCCTCATCCTTGGACATCCCATTATCAACGCCACCAATGCGGAAATAAAATAATAATAATAGTCATTTTACTATATTTCATTTTATTTTTATTGGTTTTATTTATTTAATTTTCTTACTGTGGGCCTGAAAAGTCTTAATAATGGGCTCTAAGCCTTGTTAAGCATTTGAGTATTAGTTAATGAAAGAAAACATTTATTGAATACGATCAAAAGGTTTTAGTAGCCGTGAGAAGAAATTAACTGACGGAAACTAACTTTCTCTCTTCTTCTCTCTATCACTTCTTCTTCTTCTTCTCTCGATATCTCTTCCTCTTCTTCTTCTTCTGCTTATCAGTTTTCTGGTACGTTGGTCTCCATTCCTTCCCAGATTTCTCGTTGATTATTGGATATTTTCTAGTTTTCTTGATCAGCGCTTCTGGATGTTTTTCTTTCTAATTGATTTCCGATGTTCTAACTAAAGATGCCGATCGATGAAATTTGCATGAATCGAAGATGTATATGTTTTCTTTGATGTCGTCAAGAAAGTTTTATCGTTGAGGTGTCGAGTCGAATAGTTTGTTGTGATTTGTTCCTTTAATCTTGATTTGGTCGTGGTTGATCAATCCTTTAATCTTGAGTTTATTATTGAGGTGTCGAGTCTTTGTGGATTGATGTTCTTAATTGAGATTCTGTTTGTGGATTGATCGTTCGTTTATTTACGTAGGCGAGTTAACAATGGAAGAATTTGAGGGTGTGGAGAAGAGGCTCGAGATCGCGTTCTCCACCGGTGGGAACCTTCGCGAGAAGCTAACGAAGAATAAGCTTGGAGAAACACGTTGATGCTTACTTGCTGTCCACGTCAAGCTGCTTCGTCTACGAAGATATAATTATTGTGAAGACTTGCGGAAAGACGACGATCTTCAACTGTGTGGAGGACATTATCCGTGAAGCGTCATCTCCGGTGACTTCTCTCGTATACACCAGAGGAGACTTCTTCTGGCCGGAAAAACAAAGATCCCCCCACAAGTGCTTCACCGACGAGGAGGCTCGTCTACAAGAGCTCGTGAAGGATATTCCGAATCTCAAGCTTATGGTGCCACTGGTTGTGGGAACTAAACACCCGTGGCATGTTCTCCAAGCATTTTCTGAAGCAGAAGTGAACGCCAAAGAGGAGGTGCTTACGGTCGAAATGTCCATGAAGGGATTAGATGTAGCAAAAGCTCTTGTGTTTCACAAGCAATCCAAGCACAACATGACTGACGAATCAGGTATTAGCTGCATACTTCCAGGAGCACAAATCGATGCCCATGAATTCCAGCCTTGTGGATATTCTATGAACGGAGTGGAAGGAAATGCTGTATGCACAATACACGTTGCTCCTGAAGTTGAATCTAGTTTCGCTAGCTTTGAAGCCTTTGGCTACAATTTCCGGGAAGAAAAAAATCTAAACGAGGTCGTCACCAAAGTCCTAGCTTGTTTCAAGCCTAATACTTTCACTCTCACGATCCACTCCACCACCGTCCGGCTCAGTGGCGAGGAACCAGAGTTCCTGCTCGATCTTAATGACTATACCTGCTCGGAAAAGAAAGTCAAGCATCTCGGCCATGGAAGTCTCATTTACTATTGCTTCTAAGTGTCTCCGTCCCAGTTTAATATATTATTAGCTGAATAACTTTTCTTAGGGTTTTCGATTCTCCACGTGGAATATTCTCGTGTTTGAGGTTTACTATTTCTCTTTGGTTTACCAGAAATAAAGAAGCTACTCGACTTGGTTAATGAATATATTTCCTTGATTTTCTTGCTATTGCCACTACAAAAAAGAAGGAGTTTAGCGTTACTTTTTATCAAGGTTTACGTCATTTTTAAAATGACTCTAGTCATTTGCAAAAGTAACTTAACATTCAATAACGTTAACTTTGTTAGAATCACTTAAAAAAAACACGCTAGCTTTGTGTTACTTTTAAAAAACACGTTAACATTAACATCACTTACTTAACGTTACTTCTATATCTTTACATCAAAGTAACGTTAGTCTATTACTTAAATGACGTTATTTTTCTAGATTATTTAAAGCTGTTCTATGACTTTTATATTGAAACAGACAATGAACGAAACAAATTTTATATAGTAAGAGTCAACAAATAGTTGTCATAACCCCAATTTTATATAGTAAGAGTCAACAAATACTATAAGAACAATTCTTCTTATCATATCCAATTTTTGAAGCCAAAGCCATTCTTCTGAACACGAAAGACTTGAAATCAACAACCACATTGTCTTATCCTCAAGTTTGACCTGAAATAAGCAACCAAACACAACAAAATTGACTTAAAATAAGAACTGAACAAGATATATCCAAAACCAGAACAAAACTAAGTGTTTTGATTGTGAACAAAACCGTAAAGCAGCCAAACAATTCTTCATTCATCAGTTTATGTAACCAACCAAACTCTATTCCATAAAACTCTCTAGCTAGTTCTTCAGATAACCTAACTGTTCAGCTATTGTTCTGTAACACTATCGTAAAGCAACTTCAGAGATTAAGATCATAGCAATAAAGGAAAAGAGCAACATACCAGTTTCAAGAGGAACAAGCAATCCAAATTCAGATTCTAGTCTTTGAAATGCCACTTTCCTGAAAGTATTAAGCAGAAGAATAGAAGATACATATACAAAGCTTGAGTATTAAGAAGAAGATACATACACAAAGTTTAAGTACTTTTTGTTACCAGATCACTGTTGATACTAGATGATTGATGAACATTTTTTAAAAAACTTTTTGTTCTCATCTCCTGCACTCACCTGTAAAAGAAAAATCATTAGGCCATGAAATGTTAAACATGGATAAGACGAGAGTAGTGCATCATACAACACAACAGAAGATACTCATATAACAACTTAAAGTTGATCCAAGCACATGATTTACAAAAGAAAAAATAGCAAACTATAGAGACAATGAAAAGTTTTCAAATAATCACAAACCTAACAATACGTATGAAGAGTTTTCATCTTACAAATCAGAGAAAGCTCATTTTCATCTTAAGACCAGATATGTTAATAGTAGTAGAGAAGATAAATTCAAATGAGTCAAACACGCTTTTGCTTAAACGTATATCCATAACTAACATCATATCACATATCTTTCAAATCAGAGAGAGCTCATTTTCAGAGTAAAACAAGATCAAAGAGAGGTTACTGCACCTGTACTCTTGCTCTGTTCCTCCTAGATGTGCACCAGACCTTGACACAACAAGTTCTTCTGCATCTGCAAAGATACAAAACGCTGATAGGTTGATTATATAACTAAAAAGCCATTTATATAACTCTTAAATATCAACAAACATTGATTCATGTGACTGTATGAGTTTTCAATCCTTCGTTGGGGTCAAACAGTTGTATGTATATACACAATTCCTCATATTTTTGCCTTTTTATTTTCTTAGTTCACCAACACTCAACAACTGGTTAAACCTCCTCTAAGTTTTCTTCAAATGAATTCCTCATATGAGTTTTCTTTATGCTTCTTCTGTTCAGAAAACTTTGACTGAAAAACCTAAACCAATATGAGAATGAACATGCTTCATGAAGAACAGGTGCCTTAGCCTTATTGTATGACATACTAAATGGTATTATGTGTTATCCAAAACGGCTCAAGCAACTTCTAAAGAAACGAGCATATCCGTTGTGATTGAGTGATATTCATTAAGACTGAGATGTTCTAAACTGCTACACAATTAGACCTGAGACCTTTTTTCTGGTGAAATGAAATCCCTTAAGTTCCATCTTCGTGAGTATATGAAATGATCAAAATCATATCAAGAGTCAAGACCAGTTGGAAAACATCAGAAACCCAGAACCAAACATGAAAAAACATATAACTAAAGAAACTGAAACAGAGACCATCTATAAAACCATCTACAAAACGATTTAAAGAAACTGAAACAGGTGTCGTATGTGATCTTTAACTAAAATTACAAGCTCGCTCTAATCAGTACACAAATTACTAAAATGATTTAATAGATGAGGAAGAGAAGTACATACGTGACAGAGTCACCGACGTTACCACCGCACTGGTGGAAAGACATGACGGCCTGAACTTTGAGTCCGATCTTCTTCGCCATCTCAAGCAGCTCATTGTAACCTCCCCAATTGTAAGCTCCCGGCGATTCCCTCTCAACCAAACCCCACCACACATCGATCATGATTCCCTCCACACCAGCACTCTTCAACGCCTGCAAACTAGCGTTCATCGCCTTCCTCCGATTCACCGTATTCCCCATCGTCACGCTATCAAGCGGCATCATAACGAAAATCCGAACGCATCCGTTCCCTTCTTTCCCTCCAATCCCTCTTTCTTTGTACGTTCTCTGTTCCTCCACAGTCTCAACTCCAGAGACTGCACTCTCCACCGCGAAAGCTTTACATGCCACCGAAAGATCCGCTCGCGTCGCCCCCAAAACCGGGCTCATCGGCGGAGAAACATTTCTGCTCGGATCCGTTCCGTGAGCCTTGTAGTTCAGATTCATCGCTTTTCAGAGGAAAAGAATAGATCGATCGAAGAAACAATATTTCATGTAAATGAGAAAAAAAAGAAAACAAAATACACAAAATGTTGTGTTGTTCAAACCTGCAATCGACACGTGTTGGCTACAATAAAATAGGAAGCGAGTCCAAAACTTGCTCTGTGAGAGCCGGTTCACAGAAAAAAAAATAGCCACATAGATAAATCTTTTTTTTTCTTTTTTTTTTTTAATCCCAGAACCGCTGATAAAATGTGCAATGCGGATGCTCTAAGTCCCGCGTTTCTTGCTACGTTGCACGGAAACGGAAACGGAAACATGGAAACGAAACGTTTCGGAAACGTGAAACGCCTATTTTCGAAAATATGAG
>OVBJ01000849.1:0-40265 GCA_900406535.1 Noccaea bulbosa | reverse complement strand
GTATGAGTAGATTCAAATATTTATTATTTATCTACATTAATTATAAATTGGAATATATATAAATCAACCATAAATAGTTGACAAAAAAATCAGCCATAAAGTTTTGAGCAATGACCTTAACATATATAATATTTGCAAATTTTAATTTAATTTAATTTGCATAATTTTTCTTTTATTTTCAGAAAAAAAATCATATCATATTTAACCGTAGCCGATTAAAAATAATACATACAATCTTACCAATTTTAAAAATAATAACAATTTAAATGTAGTATTTGATTTGTTATTTTAACTACCTTATTATACTATAGTCATTCGATTTTTATGTATTTTACTCAATTTTATCATATGTAATCTATGACTATGGTCAATATTTTATTTTGTTTTTTACTTTAAAAAAGTTATTTAAAATGTTTAATTTACACAGTAAAACGAAGACAATAATCAAACTATCAAATTAATATATCGCATAAGATTTTGAATTATGAAAATAAACATCTTTAAGTTAAAAAATATTAAAGTAAAATATCAACTCGTGCAAGGCGCGGGTCCAACACTAGTTGGAATTAAAAGATAAAATGGCGTCAATAGAACAGAATATTAGTAAAACATTTATTGTAGTTGTACAGCATATATGGTTCTATATTTGCAATATTAAAAGATACCATCAAGTAGTTAACATTTTTATATTCACATGTCTTGTATATAATTAATAGTATGTCAACGTAGACATGTCAAATGTGAAAAAAACGTTGACATATTAGAATATTCTGAAATCGGATTTCATTTAATAGATGGATAGAGGTCTTATTTTTGGTATAATGTGAATATGTGATGTTGTTTTGTTACCTAAAATAAAATATGCATCGTGCATTGGGGAACGATGGCTCTGATACCATATAGAATGTAATGCTTAATTCTATTAGATGGGTAACTTTACAATATATATAGTTTCCATGAGACATTAGGTATAACATAATTACAATGAAGTCCCTTAACTCTTGTATCCTCTACACGATTGATATGCAAACAAGAAAGATTGAAGGTGGTCTTGATACATTGATGTAGAAATTTAAATGATGAGTTTTTAACGTTCAAATTAGTATTTTAACCATAACATTTAGTAGAAAATAAGGAAAAAATTGAAACCAAGGTAATATTATTCAAAAGAAAAAAATCAGCGACGTATTCTGTTATTTTTACGCTATCTGGTGAAGGATGAAAACAGATGATACTATTTTATAAAATTGAGAGAGAATATAATTTTTTAGAGAAAAAAAAACTGAAAATGAAGAGTCTCTCTTTCGGTGAGAAAACGGTGGTTTTATAGGAAATATGTATATCGAATTTAGAGGTAGTTTAAAGGATTTGGACGGTGCAAACTGCAAAGGCAATTCAGTACATCGACCTATTTTGGTTGTTGTTTGTGTCAGTTTATTGAAAAACGAATCTCAAAACACACGAGGGTGAATACAATTTTTGTCCAAAATCCCAACCTACATGACTAATGTTTTTTTTGTCTTTCAATGACTGCGAGTTAGATACATTGTTTTTTTCAACCACGTGTGAAGAGGATAAGATATTACTTAAATAGAAATTTCTTACATGTGAGCCTATTCAACTTTTAGGTAATAATGATTTCGCCCGTTGGGGATGTCTCGAGAAACCTCTAATTAAGGACAAGGATGAGTTAGTTGATATGAGTCTTGATATAGGACAACCGATTGGAACAAATCTTATGTCTTTCTGATCTCCTGACCACTCATCCACGAATGCTCTATGTACTGGATATAGTGACTACAATATATATCATGAACTTACCCAAGTAGAATGTTGCATAATCAGTCAAATTGTTAGTGTTTTGTGTTGAGCTGTCTAAATATTTCTAGAGCGGCCTTTAAATATACCAGAAGGCAGAAGTTAACTAAATTATAGTATACTAACCTAAATTTATACATAGCACAGAGTGATTCACTTAAAATAGAGTAAATGTGGCACTTAACGATAATTCCTATTTTTCAAATAGTGTTTCAAATGTTTCTTCCAATACTTGTATATTTTTCTTTCATCTACGATCTGATAATTGAAGATATTGAACATCATGTGATGCAACGCTTTGGTAGATAGTGATTGAATGTATATTTATGCTGTTTAAACTTTTATAGTTGTTTCCTTGTACAAAGTACATACACATCACTACTTGGTTTAGAATTGTATTATGACACCATCACAAGTTCATTACATTTATATAAACCATTAAACTATAACTTTCTCTTTAAGATCACAATTTTTCAATTCTAAAGTGAATTAAATAAAATTAGATATATGCATAAAGTATAAGCTTAGTTTGTTTCTAAAGCAAGGAATAATGTGCAGATGTTTTGGTAAACATGCTCATTTTATGTTGGAATTGTTTTCATATATAATGTTTTTATAATGTTTTTCAAATAAACAACATGTATTTTTCTAGTTTGTTTGATATTGACTTTATTTTTATTTTGTGTGTCTACTACAATATAATATCATCTCTTCAAAAGGCTTATCAAAATTAGAGAAATCTTACAAACAAACTTGTTTTTTTCTGGAATATGTCAAATTAAAAATTTCAACTTAAAGATTTTAACAATTTAATAAAAATTGTAGTAATTCAACTTAACGATACACGAGATTAGGTTCTGCATACATGAAAGGTAAGTAATTCAATATTTTAAAAGTAAAATGTACAGAAAATAAAAAACAAAATTTTATTATTCATAAAAGTTAATAGAAATATATTAAGAAAACCGATGTAAAATCATCAACAGATTACGAAACCTAACCTATCAAAATTAGAAGCACAAACTTTATTTATTTTTTTTTTATTTTTTTTGTAAACCGATATTCTAGTTAAAGCAAGCACAACTTTCTTTTACCTAATGAATTGAGCTACAAACTAAAAACACTTAGAAGGAGAAAACCTGTATTGCTACAATTTGAGTCTTTGAAATCCTATATTTTTTGTTTTGTTTTGAAAGACTCCATAGTTGAATCAAACCCCACAAGAAATGTAAAATTATTAGTTTCTTTTTTTTTCCCACAAATAAATTGTTAGTTAGAAACTTAGAATATAATTATAAACTGTTGGTATCAAATTATCAATGTATTATATGGGAAGTATAAATTTAAAAAAAAAAGGAGCTATAATCTTTCATCAGCTGTCATAACCACCCTAAAATAAGATTCTTACACCAAAAAGAGAGATGCAAATCTCAAATCTTTCCCCCTATTATTATATGTGACTGTTGTTCTTCTCTCTTTTACCATCTTTGGTCTGAGGAAAAAAGGAATCCTTCCTAATGGATTTAAATAAATAAATTAAGAAAGCAAAGCATTAGAGAAAATAAAAGGATTTTTTTTAATAAGTTTTGAGAGAGAAATAGAAAGAGAAAGAGAGGGAGGCCATCGTGATAAGAGAAGAACCCTATAGAGAGAGAGAGACAGAGAGAGTGGATGTCTTATAGAATGAGCAAAACATCCTCTGTTTCTCTTGTCTTTGTCCCTTTTTCCAGATCTTAAGGTTTCTCTGCATTTTTATCATCTGGGTCCTCTCCAAAATGGTGAATTTCCTTCTCCACAAGTTTGATTTTTTTTCTTTTTCTGTTCAAATCTAGCGTTTTGTTCTGTCTCTGCCAATTTACCGTTTTTCATCTCATTGATTTTCTGTTTCTTTCCTCTGTTTAAGGATTGTATTGTTCTTTCTGGGTTTTAGTTTTTGATTGGATACTTTGCTGATCCACTGTCAGATTTGAAGATTCCCAATTCCGATTTGATCGGGACTAGGATTTGGATTCTGTTTCAGACAAAAGTAGATTTCCACGTTTCTTTTCCGTTTTGATTTTCAGTTTTCATCATTTACATGTCTCAATCTCTCTAGATTCTCTATGGTGCGGCGTTTACAATTTCCGATTAGATGAAGCTGGATTTAAAAATTTGAACAACTCATCATAAATCTCAGAGCTTGAGCTCATTTGAATCTGAAACACGATCGTAGTAATAAAGCGTCATTAAGATCGATTCGGTTCCGTTGTTTGATGAAATGGGCAATCTTTTAACTGATCTCTGTTTCTAAGATCGGATTCATGGATTGCGGTTTGTTTTGCAGGAGCAAAAGATGGAATCTGCATCGGATCTGGGGAAGCTCTTCATTGGCGGGATTTCATGGGACACAGATGAAGAACGACTGCGAGAGTATTTTGGCAATTACGGAGATTTGGTTGAAGCTGTGATCATGAGAGACCGTACCACCGGACGTGCCCGTGGCTTCGGGTTCATCGTCTTTGCAGATCCTTCTGTTGCAGAGAGAGTGATCATGGAGAAACACATAATCGATGGCCGCACGGTTAGTAAAAATCCTTCGTTGAATTAGTCTCGAGCGATGGATTGCTCTAAAGTTTCGATCTTTCTGTAATCATGCTCTCTTAGAGATCTATCTGGTGTCTTTACTCATGAAAGTATCCTAATTGATGAGTACTGAGCAATAAAGTTTCAATCTTTATGTATTCATGTGAGAAAATGTTGTTGCTTTTGTGTTAAAGTGGCAATGTTATTTGGTAGAGCAACGAGTCCTTACGTTGTTCTTATTGCAGGTGGAGGCGAAGAAAGCTGTCCCAAGGGATGATCAGCAAGTGCTGAAACGGCACGCTAGTCCAATGCACTTAATCTCACCTAGCCATGGTGGTAACGGTGGCAGCAGCCGGACAAAGAAGATCTTCGTCGGAGGTTTACCGTCCAGCATCACCGAGGCTGAGTTCAAGAACTACTTTGATCAGTTTGGTACAATCGCTGATGTTGTGGTAATGTATGATCACAATACACAGAGGCCAAGAGGCTTTGGCTTCATCACTTTCGATTCCGAAGAGTCTGTTGATATGGTTCTTCACAAGACCTTCCATGAGCTAAACGGCAAAATGGTTGAGGTCAAAAGAGCAGTGCCAAAGGAGCCAGCCGCAGCAGCGCCTGCTAACCGAAGCCCGCTTCTTGGGTATGGTAATAACAACTATGGAGTAGTAGTCTCTAATAGGCCATCTGCTAATAGCTACTTCAATAGTTTTGCTCCTGGTTATAACAACAACATAGGAGGCTCTGCAGCTGCTGGCCGGTTTAGTCCTATTGGTAGCGGTAGAAATGCTTTCTCTAGCTTTGGTCTCGGTTTGAATCAAGAACTGAGTTTGAATTCAAGCTTTGATGGGAACAGTCTCGGGTATAGCCGGATCCCGGGGAACCAATACTTCAACGGTGCTTCGCCAAACCGTTACAACTCTCCGATCGGGTACAATAGAGGCGACTCTGCTTACAACCCGAGCAATAGAGACCTGTGGGGGAACAGAACTGATTCTTCCGGTCCAGGATGGAACTTGGGAGTCTCTGCTGGTAACAACAGAGGAAACTGGGGGATTTCTTCTGTGGCGAGCGATGCCAATGGCTATGGAAGAAACTTCGGGACGGGTAATGGACTTTCTGCGTTGTCGTTCTCGAGTAACGCAAACGGTTTTGATGGCTCTATAGGGGAGTTGTACAGAGGCAGCTCTGTTTATAGCGACTCAACGTGGCAGCAGTCGATGCCTCATCAGTCTTCTAATGAGTTAGACGGCTTGTCTCGCTCTTATGGCTTTGGTATTGACAATGTAGGCTCAGACCCATCTGGTAACGCCTCTGAAGGTTACCCTGGAAGCTACAGTGTCGGTAATAGACAAACAAATAGAGGTACGTAGACTCATCGACTTTAGCTTTGTTGAT
The DNA here is from genome assembly GCA_900406535.1 of Noccaea bulbosa. NCBI lineage: Eukaryota > Viridiplantae > Streptophyta > Magnoliopsida > Brassicales > Brassicaceae > Noccaea > Noccaea bulbosa. The sequence goes on along the minus strand of OVBJ01000849.1, from coordinate 34,490 downwards.
CTCATCTAATACATTTGATTTTCAGTTAAGTATAATTTGGATTCATTTATGTATTCAGGTATTGAAGCATAGAAAGAAAGAAAAAAGCAAGAAAGAAAAATGAGATATGTAGATCAAGAACAAGAACAAGCCGTTTCTGTTGCAGAGTTTGAAGAGTTGTTATTTGGTATCATCAAAAAGTAGAGAAAGAAACAACTTTCTTCANTTTTTTTTTTTTTTTTTTTTTTTTTTTCCTTCTTCGTTAGCATCAACAAACACACAAAAAAAGGTTTCTTCTTTTTTAATTCTTACATAAGCTAAGATCAGATTTGGTAGCTGCAAAGATACAACAATGGATGATAAAAGATTTGGTTTCTGCGTTTACTCTCCATAGCAATAACCAGAGATCGTTGATTCGCGATCTCTATTCTTTAGGTTTTGTCTTCTTCCTTGAAGATCCTTGATGTTGTGTGCTCTGTTTGTAATTCTAATTGTTAAAAAAAAATTCTTACAGATTTTTTTTTGTTTGGTTTCAAAACTTTGAATTCGAATTGTTCATGAGAACTTTGATTTTATTTGTCTATTAGTGTGAGAGAAAACATTATGCAAAAGGCTCCAAAATGATTATCTTGTTGCATTTGATATTTTTCCTTTGATTTTGTAGAGTTATGTGGTTTTAAATTTAATTCACGAGTTTTTAAAGTGAATAAAATAGGATTTATCTTTCAATTTGATTAGGACATAAACAGGAAAATATATCAAATCCTGTGATTAAGACATTGGATGTTTTTCTTCAGGAATTTGAGAAAAAGTTTGAATAATTGGATCCTTAGCCTCGACAAAGTGGGACCAGTAAATGACAGTCACACAGCACTATTACACAAGTAATTAAAACCAATCTTAAAACATGGACATTGTGATTAAGAGCTACAACACATTTTGGGATTACATCATTAGCATTAGCATAAGAAGAAGTTCACAGTAAACAAATCTTAACATTTAGACCCAAAAAAAAAAAAAAGTTCATAGTAAACAAAATTTGTAAGAAGAGAGTGTCGTCTGCCTTCAGAATAACGCGCGCTTTTTTACCTGTCATATTCGAAAGCTAATTGGGCTTTTGGGGCCAACTGTCAAAGTTCCGCTCCAATAGCGATTTTCTATTTATTGAATTTTTTCTATTTTGTAAAATTAGAAAAAAAAACATATTTTCAAATCCCTAACGGTCGGTATCGAATTTCCGACATTTCAAAAGCGCTCATTTTCAATCATTATCTCTCATCATCACTCACAAAACGCTCTACTCTCTCTCTCTCTCGCCTCGAAAACCATGAAGTCTCCGGCGAAGATAAGCGAGAACAGGTTCTTAGGAGGCATTACAAGTTCTTCTTTCAGAAACTTGCTTCCCAGATCCATCTCCACGAAGCAGAAACCAATCCAAAATCCAGAAACTAAGATTCCCAGATCCGACGACGAGAACGCGATTCATGTAGATCCAAACATACAGTCTAGTGATAAAATCAGTCCTCTTCAGCTCATGAAGCAATCTCCGCCGAAATTGTTCCCCTCTGCGACCCAGATTCCGCGATCTGACGCAAAGGACGGTGAAACTCTAGCAAATTTCGGCGAGCGTATTGAGGTAGCTCCGGAACTTCAAAAAAAAAACTTTCTAAAAATTAGTTCGATTTTCGGGTTTGATGCCTTTTTGATTCTAGTTCCTTAAGCATGATTGATCTGTCCACCGAGTGAATCGTCCTTTGAATTTCTGTCGACTTTGCAACAGGTTGAATCCAGGAGTGTACTCTTTAGAAGAACCAATTCAGTGCTTAGTGAAATTACAGAGGAAGATGACGACTCGTTGGGTGATCAGATTCGAGAGCTAAAGGTCTTGCTTGTCTCACTGTCGCATTTCTGTAAAGTATCATCTATTGCATATTTTGAGGTGAGTTTGTGTATACTGACGTTGAGGTGTACGTTGCAACTGTTCGTTTTGGTTACAGGAAGAGCTCATTAGAACAAAATCTGATGGAAGTAAGAGTGGACACTTTGCGAGGGACAGTTTGAGTCAGTTGAGAGTCAGCGTCAACAAATCTTTACTCGTGTCGTGCCCGGGAAAAGATGAATCTGAGGAAGGGCAGGAGATGAATGTGGATCGTGGTGATGATGTTCTGGAACTGAATGAACATATTGAGAAGTTTCATGGCTATTATGATTCTCTTCACTCCTCGTTCGCAAGTGCTTCATGCTATGAAGCAGACTCGATGAGCGAAGACGATATCTGCTCTGAAGACTTGGAGATACCAAAGCATGGGAACCATCAAGATGTTGACTTTGTAGATGATGATCCAAGCCAGCTCGACAATGCTGGATTCGAAATCAGTTCAAAGCTACTTCCTACATGTGTTCTTGAAGAGCCAGTTTTCTCGGAATCTCCTAAAATCAAGAATTTACAGAAGAGCGTGTCTGCGTCAACAAAGTTTGTAGCAAGTCCTAGGAATGTGTCAGGGAGCATGAAAGTTGATCAAGTGAGCCCTTCTATGTCAAAGAAGCTTTCAGGTCCTACAGATTCTCTAGCTGCTAGTCTTCAGAGAGGAATGCAAATTATAGACTATCATCAGCGGATCTCGCTATCAAAGAGCTCTTCTGTTTCCTTCTCTTTTGGCCATATGGCGTTGAAGCCTTGTGCAGAAGCTGATAAGCTTGATGCTTCAGTTCAATCGTCAAGAAAACCTGAACCTCCGGAAGGTGGAATATCGTCGATTCTCTTATGTCTTACATGCAGAAAGAAGCTTGACCATGAAGCTGAAGTATGTCTATAAAACCTATATTCACTATTACTTTGCTTTAGGTAATTCTATTTGGTAACTTATCTTAGGCTCTCTTTTATGTTAGGCCACAGAGGAAGCTGGTTCGAACGAAAAGCATCTCAAGAAGATGTGTATGGAGCAAGCAGCCAAAATTGAGGAGCTAACTCGCCTGGTAAGAATTTTTCTAAACTTCTGAGAATATTGAATTTCACAAGCTTGAATCTTAATTTTTCAGAAAGTTTGGTTTGAATGTGAAGCAACCAGTTGCCTTCCATTGATGATTTATTGCCAAGAATTGTAATCCTTACTGAATAACTGTGATATGGTCTTTGCTTGCAGCTTAGGAAATCTGGTGACGGAGAAGATGGAACAGTGGTCATCAAAGAAACTTATGAGACAAAACAAGTTAACGAAGAGTTTGGAAAAGCAAACTTTGATGTTACTGAAAAGGAAGCTCTTCTCAACGAGATTGCAGAGCTAAAGAGCAAGCTGCAGCCTACTAAGTCTACAGACAATCTGAGGTCCTCTTTGCTACTACGTTCCATTCAAATGCGCAAAAGCATTGATGTTACCAAGAACGCTGACAACAGTGATATTCTAGAGAAAGAAAGGGAAATGTGGACAGAAATGGAGAGTGAGTGGATCTCTTTAACAGATGATCTCAGAATGGATATCGATAACCATCGCAGGCACGCAGAGAATCTAGAAACTGAGCTCAAACAAGAGAAGTTAGCCACTGAGGAGTTGAATGACGCGTTAACTCGAGCTGTGCTTGGCCACAGTAGATTCATAGAGCAGTACACAGAGCTGCAGGAGAAGTACAATGAACTCGGGGAGAAGCACAGTGTGATGATTGCTGGAATAACAGATGTAAAGAAAGCAGCATCCAAGGCCGCTATGAACGGCCGCCATGGAAAGCAATTTGCCAAAGCCTTTTCAGCTGAGCTTTCTGCCATTAGAGCTGAGAAGGAGAAAGAAAGAGAGCTTTTGAAGAAGGAGAACAAGAGCCTAAGAACGCAGCTTCGAGATACAGCTGAAGCTGTCCAAGCTGCTGGTGAATTACTTGTCAGACTTGGAGAATCTGAGCAAGCCTTACAAGTCTCTGAGGTAACTTAAACAATATAACCTTTCTTTATTGTTTTTTAGCATTCTCATTTGAAAAACTTGGTTATGTTAAACGCGGATTGAATCATCATTGCAGGAACGATTCAGCGCGGTGGAAGAAGAGAAAGAGAGGCTGAAGAAGCAAATGGAGCAGACAAAGAGCAAACACAAGAGTGAAATGGGGACAATGAAGCAATACTTAGCAGAGAGTAAACTACCAGGATCAGCATTGTTGCAGCAGTCATGGTGCAAGGATGAGGCAGAAGAAGAAGAAGAACAAGTATTAGAACATCGAAGCAGAGCTGTCAGTTTTGATGACTACGATGACGATGAGGCTTGGAGAGCAGAGTTCGGAGCCACATATCAAGACCACCATTACTGATTGTTTCTGACAAAAGACCCTTCTCAGGTCATTTACTATGGATTGATCCTGTTTTGTTTTGTTTGTTTTATCATGTTGTGTTCCCTTGTATTTGCTTGCCATTGTTGAACAGCAAGAGAGATTTGTAGTGGTTGGAAACATTCTTTTCACAAACTGATTGATTCATTTTATCCTTTGTTTTTGATCTTCTTCAAACAAGGTTGGACTAAATTATCAACGGAAAAGTAGTTCAGGGTTACAATAACGAATACAGTAAAAATATTGCCACTCCTTCAATGGGCTTTTACAAGATTTGGATAAATATATAAGCCCAATTCTCAAAAGCTGAAAAGAAAACGCCGTCGTTTACTGTGCAGGCTAAACAATTTGGCAAGCGTCGTCGTCGTCGTCGTCGTCTTCTGGGAGAAATATCTGTTTTTCTTCCTCTTTTTATCAAACTGGGAAAAAGGATATTTCCAGATTAGGTAGATACCTTCAGGCTTTCAATTTTTTTAGCTATGGCAGTAGGCGATTCTTCAAACGCTATAGATATAGACTCCAATTCGAACCTTCACTCTGGAGGTGACGATGCTGCCAAAAATGATTCCTCAAAGGCATTGGCTATCCCTGCTCCCGCCGTTTGTCTTGTCCGGTTCGCCGGAGATGCCGCTGGTGGCGCCCTCATGGGCTCTATCTTCGGATATGGTGCTCTTCTTCTTTCTCTTCCTTTCTTCTATGCCTGTTTTACTCTGCTGTTACTTTGCTCGGTGTGGAAAATAGTTGCGCTCTGTGCTGTTTTCATTGAGAGTAAACTGAGGTTTATTGGGCGGCCTATGAGTTCTTAATCGTAGATGTTCTGGAAGACTAAGTGACTAACGCTTGAGCTATCTTCTGAATTACTGTAATTATCTAGGTTCAGGGGATTGAACATTACTCAAGTTTGATTTTATTCTTCCTTCTGCTGGAAATCTGTAGAATCTGAGTTAGCTTAGTTTTCGTTAAAAAGTGTCAATGTGATAAGATTGGCTGCTAAACTTTTGATTGAGATAACTGAACTGTGAAGCATTATCTCACTACATACACATTAATGTTCAGGTTCAGGATTGTTCAAGAAGAAAGGCTTTAAAGGTTCATTTGCGGATGCAGGGCAATCTGCAAAGGTACCTCATTAATTCAGGATTTTGCATTATATATATATATATATATATATATATGCTTTATTGTTCCAGAAAGCTGAGTCATTTGCAATTTCTTGTTTAAGACTTTCGCTATTTTATCGGGAGTACACAGTCTGGTTGTTTGCCTGCTGAAGCAATTGCGTGGGAAAGATGACGGTGAGCCTCTTCAGCTTCTTCCTCCTAAGTGTATATGATTACACACGCTTAGTTTTACATCAACTTGTAGTGTCTCTCTTACTTATAAATTCTCTTGCAGCCATTAATGTTGGAGTTGCTGGTTGCTGCACCGGTCTTGCTCTTAGTTTCCCCGGTAAACCAAGCCAAAACCATTATGCTCATTGTCTTTTCTGCTTTGTTGCGTTTCATACAGACATAGAAAGAGAGCTAACCGATCCTTATATGGTCTGTGTTCCAGGTGCTCCACAGGCTATGTTACAGAGTTGTCTCACCTTTGGGGCTTTCTCTTTTATCCTTGAGGGACTTAACAAAAGACAAGCAGCTTTGGCTCATTCAGTCTCCTTGAGGCACCAAACCGGAGAGTTTCAGGATCTTCATCGTCCTTTACCACTCTCTCTCGCTCTCCCGATCCATGAAGAAATCAAAGGAGCCTTCTCTTCTTTCTGCAAGTCATTAGCTAAACCTAAGAAGATCTAATTTCGCCTGATTCTCTTTTTCTTGTACCTTAGGCTCTCTCTCCTCTCTCTCTCTCTCTCTCTGTAGATGTTTAAATTTCCCACGTTTGCTGTACTTTGTGAGGAATGCTTTATGAAATGTTTTAGCAAGAGCTTGAAGAAGAAACAAACTAGGTGTAGTTTTTGCTCTATCCATATGATATTTTAAGACTTTTACTACTTCAACAAATGTTTATCACATCTCCGATCAAAAAGAGTCGAGTGTAAGTAAGAAAGAACACACAGGATTTGCTTCTGTTTTGAGACATGATCTGAATCTGAAATCACTTGCCTTGTCTCTGCCTGAGGCGTTCTTTGACAAAATCATTACGGGCTTTAGTGCGAGCTTGCTGAGGAGCAACGTTGAGGTACGAGAAATGGATTCCAATGGCGAAAAGAGCAGCCCCTGAAGCAAACATAGCCACCGTCATCGCCAGTTTTCTTGGTGATGATGGATAGCAAAACGACATTCTCAATGCTGATCTAGACGGAATAATCAACTCTTCGGTTGCTACAAAATGCAAAGTTTATGAGTTCAATCAAGAAAAGCTATAAGATAAAAATAGTAGTGAAAATATCATTCAAACAACTAGGGAGAAAATTAGACAACTGTGAAAGAGAAACTTTCTCGGAGACATTTCATCGAGCAGTTTGTGTACACTACCTATTTTTCATATCAATGCTAAAACCGCACGCTTCTTAAAGACAAGTTGGACTTGGATAGTAAGTAATGAGCAAACTAAGATCACCGAAAGGATGTAAATACTTAGTAAATTTGGTAACTGTTTCTAGTTTTTACCGTAAGATGTGGAGGAACTGAGCTTTAGAGGCAAAAGACACGCACGATCTTCAGACAAGACAGATGGTGGTTTAATTTGGCTAATAGTATCGTGAATAAATATACAAGGCGATGAAGAAATATAACAGTGGGGATGTAGCTCAGATGGTAGAGCGCTCGCTTAGCATGCGAGAGGTACGGGGATCGATACCCCGCATCTCCAATTTTAAATTATTTTACAAATTTTAGATAACATTTAATTTTTATTTTCTCAGGACCATTGGGCTTGACAATAAAGCCCACCAAAAAGAATTATTTTACAGATTATAAATGTTGTCAATCTCTTTATTTACACTCTACTAATCCTTTTACTGACCCTTTTAATTGTGGTTTTAGTAATACACTTCCGTCGACACCTCCTTCTCCGGCGGAATTTTGCGTGACTCCGTTTCCGTAGTAACTCTCGCGGTTAGCTACGAAGACAAGATCGGCCTTAGTTTAGAAATCTGCTTGCTTGAGCAATTTTGAATCTTCTCCTTTCGGATTCATTTTCTGCTGCAACAGTCTCTGGTGAAATCTTCTCTTGCGGTTACTCTGCGTAAGCCTATAGTATGATGCTCCGAATAAGCACCGGTGCTAATCGCTGTCTGTGTTTTCGATACTCAAGTTTTGCTGGCTACGGTGAGCTAGATCCTGGATCTGTTTCTAAAAATCTCGTCGCTGGAAACAGGAATGCTATCCCGATTCCTCACAGGAGGAACCCCGAACCTAAAGGCCAAGACCTTGATTTCGTCAATGTCGCTCATAGCCACCTGATTCAATCTGATTGGGATAAGCTCGATAAACTCTCGGACCGATTGGATTCGTTTAGGGTGAAGAACATACTTGTGAAGATCCAGAAAGATTACGTCCTCTCCCTTGAATTCTTCAACTGGGCGAAAACCCGAAACCCAGCTTCTCACTCTCTTGAAACCCATGCCATAGTCCTTCACAGTCTCACCAAAAACCGGAAATTCAAATCCGCAGAGTCTATTCTGAGAGACATCCTCGTAACCGGTGGTGTGGATTTGCCTGCGAAGCTGTTTGATGCCTTGTTGTATTCGTACCGGGAATGCGACTCAACGCCTCGAGTCTTCGATTCGCTGTTCAAAACGTTTGCCCATTTGAAGAAATTCAGAAACGCCACAGATACCTTTATGCAGATGAAGGATTACGGGTTTCTTCCAAATGTCGAATCTTGCAATGCTTACCTGAGCTCGCTACTTGGTCAAGGGAGGGTTGATATTGCTCTGAGGTTTTACAGAGAAATGCGGCGGTGTAAGATATCCCCAAACACGTACACGCTCAACATGGTTATCTCAGGTTATTGTAGATGTGGGAAGCTTGACAAGGGCATTGAGCTGCTGCAAGACATGGCAAGATTGGGTTTTCAGGCTACGGATGTGTCGTATAATACGTTGATAGCCGGGCACTGCGAAAAGGGGCTTTTGAGCTCGGCGTTGAAGCTTAAGAACATGATGGGGAAGAATGGCTTGCAGCCTAATGTGGTTACGTTTAACACTCTCATCCATGGGTTTTGCAGGAACGACAAGTTACAAGAAGCTAGTAAGGCCTTTGGTGAGATGAAAGCGAATAACGTGGCTCCCAACACTGTCACTTACAACACTTTGATTAATGGGTATAGCCAAGAGGGTGATCACGAGATGGCGTATAGGTTTTATGAAGATATGGTCTTCAGCGGGATTAAGCGTGACATTTTGACTTACAACGCGTTGATCTTGGGACTGTGCAAACAAGCCAAGACGAAGAAAGCTGCGCAGTTTGTTAAAGAGCTTGACAAAGAGAGTTTGGTGCCAAACTCGTCCACTTTCTCTGCGCTTATAATGGGACAATGCGTGAGGAGGAATGCAGACCGTGGTTTCGAACTGTACAAAAGCATGATTAGGAGTGGCTGTTATCCGAATGAGCAAACATTCAACATGTTGATTTCTGCTTTCTGTAAGAATGAGGATTTTGATGGAGCAGCTCAAGTGTTGAGGGAAATGGTCAGGAGATCAATTCCTCTTGATTCAATAACTGTTCATCAGATCTGCGATGGGCTAAAGCATCAAGGGAAAGACCAGATTGTGAAAGAGTTGTTACAGGAGATGGAAGCAAAAAGGTTTCTTCAAGAGCCTTTAGGTTAGGTAGCTGAGAAGAAGATATTAGAGTTTGACCAGAAAAAAATAAAAACGATTTCTTTTTTGTTCAGTGGAAGAAAAAATTGAATGTGTTTAGAAAAGAGACAACCTCATAAATATTACAAGAGTACATGTTACAACAACAAATGAATCCGAGGGAAAGTTACTCTCCAAGAATTTCCTGTTTTTCTGGACAGAAACTAGAATATAAACAGAAAAGACACAACCGCGCAGAGAAGTTGTCACGAAGACTCGCCAGGGGAAAAAATTATGGTTCCTGATGTTAAGATTTGACAGAGGCACACACAGGGAGATGTTTCGAAGGCGGAAGACATTATCAACAGAAGGAGATCACAGAAGTAGAAGAGAGGCAAGAACCATTGCAAAAACAGAAAGGAGAAGAGATAGAGTGAGTCTGGTTTGTCCACTCGGTGCTTGTGCTGTGGTTGATGGGGTCCCAGGGGTTGAGGTTGGGGCTTTTGCTGTAACCGGAGGTAGTGGTGGCTCAGTTACATCAGCATCAGTGAAAACCGGGTTTGGAGCCTCGGCTGGAGGCATGGACGTAGGACTCACAGTTTGTAAGAGGCCACCGGGTTGGACAGGTGACATGTAAAATGGAATTTCTTTTCTCGCCAAACAAAGATTCCCTGCAGAAGAGAAACAAACTCAAGCTTAATAACTTGGTGTTGTGAAACCTTTGCTGTTAATTTTGGGCCACTTACTTTTGTATCTTGCAGCTGTAAAAGGGAACTCGGTGACGGTTCCTTCTATACCGGCTCCAGAGACATACGAGTTTATCTCAACAGTTGCATCAGAGAAGAAGTCATACGGTTGAGATACAAACTCATTCTGAAACAGCTCCACGTAAACCGGGAGCTTAGACTTCTGCAGCTTCGTCACAACATCGGTTTGCCCAGTGATGAACCCATCAGCGTCAGGAAAGACTGATGATTTTACGATGACAACAGCGTCGGCGAATTTCTTTATGTCTTCTACCGCAGAGCCGAGGATATCACGGATGGTTTCTTCAACTTTGTACACAGTCTCGTACTGGCTCTGCTTCTTGAAGTCAACTAGAACCGAGCTGTTTGTTGACTGAATCATCACCTTTGTTGTTTTACTATTGTTGTAGCCGGTCTCTGTGAGTGTATCAAGAACCGCTTTAACCACGTCGAGCCCTTGCTTCTCTCTTAGGTATGCTGCATTCTGAGGAACACAAAGAAAACATAATGGCGTGGCCATGAGAAGACAGTCACCGTCTGGTTGATAAAGTCGTAAACTAAGAACTAAGCAGTACACGAGAACTCACCTCTACACTGATCAGAACACCGGAGAGAGTGGTGGAGTTCTTGGCCAAGTTTAGGAACTCAGAAAGCGAGAGAAGCTTCCCAGAAGTTGCCTCTTTTGGATTCCGAAACAACCTGTATACACTGTAGGGGTTTGAAATAGCAGCTGCACAAAAAGATCGGAGAATAGTTATTGTAACTCTCAAGTTATGTAATCTCTAATGTAGCCTGTTATTTGAATCTACATGTTTATGTAACCTCTTTTTAAGTTAAGTAGGAATGGACAGTAAATAGTACGAAGAGTGTACAAAACAGACATGTATTTTTATCCGAAAGTGAGTAGAGAATTTGAAGAGAAACTTACGTTTCAAGGTCTGGATCTCAGGCCATGTGAGACTAAAAGTGTATATCCCACCAACTGAGCTAATCTCAGGAACAGGCGTTGAACGGTTTCTGAAAGGAGATTGAGCGACATCTGTGTTGTTCCCGAGACTGATCGAACTTAAGCAAAAGGGTTTACCGTCGCTGGACATTTGCACTGAGCAATCGATGACATCAGCACCGTCTTGGATTGCCTTCTGATAAGCAAAGTTTGTAGATCCTGGATAGTCTCCACTTGCACCGTTTTTGGATATAACAAGAAAATCCGCTGAGACAAGAAACCATTCAGTATATTATAAGTCAATTACAGGTTTCTTTAGTGAGGTATTTTAAGTCGTAACAAGAAAGAAACGCAAAGTAATTACTCCCATACCTTCTTTTGTAGCGTTTTTGCCAACGTGGGAGAAGCAGTCTGAGGAAAATATGAAGAAAAGAATGTTTCGATTTTGAGTATTGTTGTCATCAATATTTTAAGGACGAAGTGAAGAGATGTTGCTTACCCAGGGATGCAGATGCAGTGATGGGAAAATCAGTGAGCACACCATCGACAGAGAAATTGCCATTGTCCACAAAAGACAGATACTCAGACACTGGATCGAAACTGTAGTCGTGTGCGATATCAGCATCATTAGCAAAACCCGACGCAAACACTTCGAGCCCCGCTTTGTGAGCAGCTTGAACTAAGGTCGTAGCAGGAAGCAAGTACTGTTTGTCATCCACTGGCAATATGTAAGACTTGGGAACGATGATCCCTGAAGCAAAAGTCTTGACAAAAGTCAAGTTACTCAAGATGGAACCGTAAGTCCGGTTAGTCGTTGGCTCGACTTCTTCCTTCTCGAGGAACCGGAACACGAAACTCGGTCCACCACGCCCGAAACGCCCAGCGATTTTCTTAAAGAAGTTCACTTCAGGGGATGAGATGAAGTCTATGATGACAGTTTTCGATGTCGTGATCAGAAAAGTGCTGATGCTGAGGTTATGCTGAGCGTAGAAGGCTTCGTGCTCAACGTTTAACCAAAGACCTTGTGGTTGCAACTGCTTGTTTAAGCTTTCAACCGTCAAAATCGGGTATGAGTTTCCATCGAATCTGTCTGACCGGGATAATATGCCTCGCATCACTGCAAAAAGGGCAATTTGTGAGAGACGTTGCAAGAAAAAACTCGATCGATTTCTTTTTTTCTTCTTCTACAAAATGAAACACTTACAGAAAATCTTGCTGAGGTCTCTCAAGGTGAAATCGATGGTGAACCAACCCTGAGTGGTGACTCCGTTAACAAGGTAAGATGATTTTTGGCGGTTTGGGTAAGTGCCTTCAACGGTTGAAGCATTGCTCATTGTTAAATCAGGGAAGCAAATCCCAGCTCCATCTTTGGTTAGCTGAAGATCACACCATAGAACAACATCAGGTACACTTGTCAACATTGCGAATTTGTATGCATCGAGACTCGAATCTGGAAACAATCCCGAGAATCCACCACGAGCTATCACACGAGGAGCATCACCTGCACAAAACAAGGTGATTAATTAACAAGTGATTTTTGATAAGAAAAATGATCAAAGTAATTCAAGGGACTTCTATGTTTGGAAGCTGTCCACAAATGGCTAAGTTCCTTGAGACCAAAATCGAGTTTTTTCATTACTGTTCTTCTGAAAATTAAAAAGTTCCCAAATGGTAATCGCAACTTGTACTACACATGTGGATGATTAATTTCTCCTGATTTCTCGGAAAACCATGCGCAAAGAGAGAGAGAGAGAGCACTAACCAGTGAGCGTCTGCCATGGACTTTTAGATCTTTGAGCATCAATTGGAGCAGCAAGCAGCTGAATCAGAACAACACCACAGAGTAAAAGCGACGAAGCTCGTAACCCTTGCATTGTCGGATTACCTCGCCGATAAATTAGCAGTAGTCGTAAAATGCCGTTCTACTCCCGCCGGCGACTTTACCGGCTTCTTACTTCGCGGAGACCGAGAGCGAGATTTGAGAGAGAGAGAGAGAGAGTCTGCTAGTTGTGGTTATTTGGTCTGTGGGATTCTGATTTATATGATAGTTGATTAAATTAAAGATAATATAATCAAAAAACAGTCTGATGATTAATTTCTTCTTACAAGTTTATTTGTTGTTTAGGTGATTTTCAAATAAATAATTGCAGCCTACCACAATTACGCGTAATCACGTATTTTTGTTCTCGGACCGTGGAGGAGCCGAGATTTTGGTCGGGCCGGCTTCAGCTGATGATGTTATTGAGCTCTTTTGTTCCTTGGACTCTTTCAACGGAAATCGTTTGAGGGAGGGGAAAAAACATTATTTCCTAAAAATTATGGACAGGAGAAAATTAACAAATTTTTGTGATTATATGTTTTGAGTATTCGTTAGTCCACTTAGTTAGGTTTATATGTTTGCAAGAAACTAAGAACATCAAGCCTTTGTTNAAAAAAAAAAAAAAACCTTTTTTAAAAAAAAAAAAAAAAAAAAAAAAAAAAAACTAAGAACATCGATTTATAAAATACAACATGGTATCATATATTTTTATCTATAATTATTTTTGAATATGTGATTGAAATTTACATATAAGATATGATATATGCTTCAAAGTTCAAACATTACGGTTTTAGTCTCTTGACCTATTAATATAGTAGTCGGTTTCAATGGTTTAACCGTTTAACAGATATACTTACTTAATTATACTGTATTACTTGATCATGCAAAACAAACAAAAGTTGAAAAAATCCCAAATTCAAATATCAAAAATGGATAAGGGTTTAGATAAGATGTTTTAAATCTCGATTCGAAAAGCTTATGATCCTAGGTTCGAAATTATTCGATAAAACAAAAAACTAGCATAATACTATAATAGCATAAGTGACTTTATGTTGTTTTATATTTATAGACTTTTTTGTTGTTGTTTACATATACACAACTTGCAAGTACTTGTAACGATCATTAATATGGCCATGAACTGGGTCCCTTCGCTGGAATGATGAAGTTGTACCTTTGCATGCATTGGTATTCATGTTTGTTTTTGTACACATTTAGCTAAACAAAGAAAGATGAAAAGATGAGTTGAAATAAGAAATTACAACTGTTTCTGTTGGTGACATAATAATACTCCCTCTGTTTTATTTTATAAGAGGTTTAATTTTTTTTTTTTTTCAATATATAAGGAGTTTTAAAGTTTTTATGCAAAATTAAATATATTTTTGTTTTTTATGATTATTTATATTATGCAGATTATATTTTTATTGGTGAAATGTTTTGGAATTAATGATAAAATATATTTTATTTCAGAAAATACAAAAGTTAAATGACTTTTTAATTTATGTGCAAAAAGTTTAAAATATGAAACAGAGGGAGTAATAGTATTTAGGTTTATAATGATTTTGAAACTTACCCGTTAATCTACCAGAATAGTAAGGAACCACCAAACTAGAAATCTAGATGTTTGGCTTACATTAAAGCAATTAAGAGTCTAAGACGGATGGATAATACAACCAAGTACAGTTGGAGGAAAGTAGTTTGGGACTCTGATGCAATCATATTGGTGCTAGTGGTTCAGCTTTTACCATAGGGATAAATAATTACTACACAACACACCCAATACTAAAGTCTATAATAATTGCTGAATTTATTCGCACAAACCAAAAAAAAAAAAAAAAGGAGAAGAGAGGCCTTTGGCCGGCGGCTCGGCGCGAGCCAAACTGCAAAAAAAGGTGGTGAATGAATAAGCACCAGCTATGGCGGGTCCCACAACATGGCCGTCATGACTTATCTGTAAACGTACACGTGGCGAATACTCATTTGTGGTCACTCAAAAGATCAGCAAAGACGCGCAAACCTGTCACCTTATACGTGGGACCGTTGTTTGCTGTAATCACCCAAAATAAACTCCCACTTTCGAAAATCTTTTAACGATTCTTTTTAATTCTTTTGTCGCAAATATATTTTTTTTAGAAGAAGGAAAGTTTCTCACCGGGATGTTGATGTGATGTTGTTATCTATACAATTGGAATAAGTGTTTTAAATTTTAATTGACTTTTAAAAATTTTTATTTTCCTCGGTCAACTCCTAATACTTTAATTAATATAGTCTCTCCATGACAATGACATTGACCTCCTCAATCTTGTAACTAACTATACGTTTTCTGATTATTACAATATGTCCAAGACGGTTTATTCGACGACCAACATACCTGGCTATCTTCAAGACTATGAAAAAGAAGAAGGTTCCTCCGAAAAATGATTGGACAAAGATTTGCTATTTCAGAAACTCTCCTTCTTCTCCATTTCATCTTAATCAATAGAAATTACTTATTACTGGTTTATTATTCATTGTTTTTGTAATAAAAAAAAATAGATATCGACTATTTCATTTCAGAAGCTCAACTCTGCTATATATATAACTCGGGGCTATTGTTTAAGTGGCACATATACACTCCACTTAACTTTGTACACAGACCCGTCTCAATATTTTTCAAAGCCTTAGGCCAACTTAAATTTTCGGGCCTTTTTTAGTATATAATTTTTTGTTTTCTACAAAATTGGACCTATTTTTCTTAAAAAATTTCTAAAATTTTGGGCTGGATCCATGGCCTACGGACAGCCCGCCACCCCCTAGAGCCGGGCCTGTTTGTACACTGCATATTGTTTTGGCTAAATGACACTAGTTAATGATAGCTTAAAAAAAAAAAAAAAAAGAACGAAATGAAATAAAACTTCACACACAACACAAGTTGGGCATGTGCATGTATATAGTGGTACATGTTAAGGATCGATACTGGTAATTCTTTACAGTTTTTGTTGTCATCATATACTTATATAGATGTTAATTAAAGAGGCAGATTTGCAACATTTTCTCCTTCCATATTTATTTAAGCTTCATAAAATTAAATTAGGTTTTAAAATTACATTTTTTTTTGTTTTTTTTTGTTGCAACTCCTTAAAATTTGTGACATTGCACATGACTTCTGCCTACATCATTCTAATGTGTAAAGGCCAAAGATGTGGAGCATCGAATTCGAAGCATGTTATGGTTTTGGCCTGTTAAGGGAAGGAAAGTGATATGAACTCTTGCCATAAGCTTATATATTACACTAGTTAGTTCTATATATCATATTTATAGTATGGCCACAAAATGTTGAGGTCTATACAAAATATATCACTTTTAAGTTTTAAAAATTGAAGGCTTCATAAGGGTATTTCATGCGCCCCAGAGATGGTTTTCAAGAGGATGGACCGATACATCGACGACACTAATTTAGCAAGACGGATCAAGAAAGGATTTGGCGACCTTTTATGCAAGTATATATTGCATATTTGCATGCTAGCTTATATGCTAGTTTTCTCCCGATCTCTTTATCTAGGCTTAAATTCTCCTTGTTTTACTTCATTTTTGCAAAGTAATTCCATTAGGCCGGTTTAAGCAAACGTGTTAAACAATTGCAAAACCCTGCCTTAGGGCGAGCCGTCAACAAACCCGTTAAACCATGTTGTTAATTACGTAGAGATATGATGGTACCTAATTATTCCTATTTACATTTCAATGTTTTTACAATTAATTTTTTTGCAACATCTACCGTAACTTTTCTAACCTGAAGCAAAGAAGTTCGAACCTAGAACCGTCACCACCCAAAAAAAATGTTAGCACTTAGCAGACATTAATTGAATATGAATATATGATCTTCTTCAAATGCAGGCGGCGACAAATATGACATGTCAAGAGAAGTGACACGTAGACAAGTCGTTACGACGTGAAGTCAGCATCCTTTGTCGAGGTGGACATACATCCCCTCCACGTGTATCACACAGAAAGCGAGTGTGAAACGCGATATACTCGCATACGTGACCTTGGTGCTCAAAATCAAAGCATTTAATGCCACTGAGCCTTTTCGCTTCACACGAAACATAAACTCGTTTATTTCCCTCCCTCTATTTGCGGCTTCGTTAATTTGCTCACACGAAGCAGAAACTATTGTCTCTCTCTCTCTCTCTCTCTCTCTCCCCTGCATCATCTTCTTCGTCTCATTGAGATTGCTTCACGTGACGCAGCTTGCCTTTTACACATTGCGGTTTAGTTACTCCGTCTTGGTCATTTTGACTTGGATTATCGATGTTGTAGTGGAATTCAACGCCCAATTTACCCCACCCGAGGTTAGAGGTGAATTTTCTGTACATTGGGACTATCTTCGATATTTCGAGATTAGTATCAGATTAATAGCTTGCGTGATGGATTCGTATTTGTTCTTTATCTTTCCTGAAATGGTCGGTTACTCAGTTTTGTCTTCTTGTACTGCCCACCTTCTCTTGTTATATTAAGGACAAATCTTCGAATCGGTGATATTTTGGTGTTTCTTTTTCTTCTTAGCCACAGAATAATTGCGGCTTACAGTGATCGAAGAGAGGCTTCTGGGTATTTGATAATTGTGCATGGTTAACGGGGAGATGTCTGGGTTCGTAGGTGTTGTGGTTTCGGATCCATGGCTACAGAGCCAGTTCACTCAAGTCGAACTCCGAACTCTCAATTCCAAGGTCTGTTCTCTTTCATTGTTCGTCCTATATACTACACCGTCACCATGGATGAAGTGAAACTCGTTTCATCTGTGATTTGTGGTTTAGTTTGTATCGTTGAAGAATCAGATTGGAAAGATCACCGTAGAAGATCTCCCTGCCCTATTGGCAAAGCTAAAGGCACTTAGTGCAACATTTAAGGAGGACGAAATCAGGGAGATGCTGAGAGAATTGGGTTCTGATACCATCAGTGATGTGAGTTTCGAAGAGTTTCTCAAGGTACTTCTGCGTTTCTTGCTGAATCTAGTTTCGGATTGAGTGTGAATGTGATATATGGTTTTGAAATTGATCCTAAGTAATGTGCAGATATATCTAAACTTACAAGGTAAAGCAGCTGAGAAACCTGGTGGTGGTCACAAGAACTCGTGGTCGTTTCTTAAAGCTAGCACAACGACGCTTCTTCACACTATAAACCAGTCGGAGAAGGCTTCTTTTGTTCAGCACATCAACAGATATCTTGGGGATGACCCTTTTTTGAAGCAGTTCCTTCCTATTGATCCAGATTCTAATGACTTGTATGAACTTGTGAAAGATGGTGTGCTTCTATGGTAAGGTGCACATTCTCGTATGTTTTGGAGTCCCATCTCCGATACCCAAAACTCATCTTATTTCCTCGTTTCTCTCCATTTCTTTTCCAGTAAGCTCATAAATGTAGCAGTTCCAGGGACAATAGATGAACGAGCGATCAACACGAAGAGGGTTCTTAATCCGTGGGAGAGAACTGAGAATCACACGCTTTGTCTCAACTCTGCCAAAGCTGTTGGATGCACTGTTGTCAACATTGGGACACAGGACCTGGCCGAAGCACGGGTATGTTTTGTCTGCTCAGTGTTTACATTTCAGCACACATGAGTCAGTGTAACTTACGGTTTTATGATGTTTTGTAGCCTCATCTGGTGCTTGGATTGATTTCACAACTCATAAAGGTCTTCTTCATTCATCCACTTTGTCCGCTCTCTGTATATGACTGTTTCCTTTTTCCACAGTTAGTAACTAAATGATTTTGGTTACAACTGCAGATTCAACTGCTCGCTGATCTCAATTTAAAGAAGACGCCTCAGCTTGTTGAACTGGTTGAGGACAGCGATGTAATTGAGCTTCCAATCACATTGTCTTATAAGTATATGAGTCTTGTAAAATTATTAGTGTAACAAGTTTGTCTCTGTTTCAGGATGTTGAGGAGTTGCTGAGATTACCCCCCGAGAAAGTCTTACTGAAATGGATGAACTTCCATCTTAAGAAAGGCGGTTACAAGAAAACCGTCTCAAACTTTTCTTCAGATTTAAAGGTATTTGGCTTAATCCAAATTCAAGATTGTGCTTACGTGCTACTGTTCCTTCCAACACGCAGAAGGAATATCAGTTCTTGTATAAGAGAAAATCTGTCAACTATATATAACTAAGTCGTAAACGAAACAGAGTTTTTTTTTATCTTACTCAAGGTTTTTGGTAATTTCATGAATGCATTTTGTTGAACCTTATCAAGTTTTCTTCTATGTGAAAACGTGTTTTCTGGTAAATATGCAGGATGCACAAGCCTATTCATACCTGCTCAATGTTCTTGCACCTGAACACTGTGATCCGGATACACTAGATGCAAAAGATCCGCTTGAAAAGGCTGAATTGGTTCTCAATCATGCAGAGAGAATGAACTGCAAGCGATACTTGACTGCAGAAGAGATCGTTGAAGGATCTCCAACTTTGAATCTCGCATTTGTCGCACAAATTTTCCATGAAAGGTTTGTCTGGTCACATATACACTTTCATCTCTCAAAAACATTCATACTTATGGACAAACAAACTTGTGAATGTCAACGAGAGGAGGATAGTTTTCAAACAATGAAATTATCAGTGATTCAGATGCATTAATTTTAATATACTTTACGTTTTCAGTGCACAGGGATATTTACTTTTATCTTTCTGTACCTGTTGCAGGAATGGTCTAAGTACGGATGGTAAGTATTCATTTGCAGAGATGATGACAGAAGATGTAGAGACTTGTAGAGATGAACGATGCTACCGGCTATGGATCAACAGCCTTGGGATTGACAGTTATGTTAATGATGTTTTTGAAGATGTTAGAAATGGGTAAGCCTTATGGTTTCCTTTTAGTAAAGCAAAATTGTACCTGTATTTGAAAATGCTGCAATTTGATTCTACTCACTAATTTGGTGCAGATGGATTCTTCTGGAAGTTGTTGACAAGATCTCTCCCGGGTCAGTCAACTGGAAGCATGCATCAAAACCGCCGATTAAGATGCCGTTTAGAAAAGTAGAGAACTGCAATCAAGTCGTAAAGATTGGGAAAGAGCTGAAATTCTCACTCGTAAATGTAGCTGGAAATGACATAGTTCAAGGGAATAAGAAGCTCATTCTTGGTAATCATCACCCCTAAATCCCATGTTTCAGTTTCTTTACAGCTTTGATGCAAGAAGATGAAAATGGAGATAAATGTTTTATCTCTCTCAGGTCTCTTATGGCAGTTGATGAGATTCCATATGCTCCAACTTCTCAAGAGTCTCAGATCGCGGACACGAGGCAAAGAAATGACTGATGCAGATATCCTCAGCTGGGCCAACCGGAAAGTAAGAGCTATGGGGAGAAAATCGCAGATCGAGAGCTTCAAGGTTCCTTTTTCTTTTATTATATCAACTTCAAACACTTAATCTCAAATACCTTTTCCAGTGAATCAAACTAAAATTCTTCAGGACAAGAGTCTATCGAGTGGGCTATTCTTCCTCGACCTTCTGTGGGCGGTTGAGCCAAGAGTTGTAAACTGGAATCTTGTCACCAGGGGTGAAACAGGTTTAGCTCTCTCTTTACCAGACTCTATGCTACTTTCTCAGTCAAGCTTATTTGTGTTTTTCTTTATGGTTGTTGAAACGTGCAGATGACGAGAAGAGGTTGAATGCTACGTATATTGTCAGCGTCGCAAGAAAGCTCGGATGTTCTGTTTTCTTGTTGCCTGAAGATATCATGGAGGTAAGAGCCACGATCTATAATGGATTCTCTGGTTACCTGAAACAGCACTTGCTTGGTTTACTAGGAGTTAATGATGAGAATGATGGTGTTTGGGATGTTGTGACAGGTAAATCAGAAGATGATTCTAATATTAACGGCGAGTATTATGTACTGGAGTCTTCAGAAACACTCATCGGAGAGTAGTTCGGATTCGTCGTCAACTCAGAGCACAACCACCACGACGTGCACCAGCTCAGACGCGTCCTCTGCTCCGTCTGTCACTGGAGAGGACGAAGTTTCTTCATTGACTGGTGAAGTCTCGAGCTTGGCAGTTGAAGACAACGATGCTGATGCGGTTTCTGATATCAACGCTGTGTCAGAGGAGACACCCAACGAATAGAAAGAGAGAAACGAATATCTCTTTGCGAGACAAAACTAGCTTTTGTTTATACATACCACTTATATAGGGCCGTAAAAGAAAGTTACAAACCGCGCGGCTCGATACGGCGTCGTAGGAGTTTAACCGGGTAATAAATGTAGGAGTTAACTTAAAACTGTAAACTCTCTTTTCTGGACAATTTCTTGTTTTTTGGAAAAGATTTGAGTTTTTCTAATCTTTTAATTTGATTATGCTCAAATTTCTGTAGAGTTATGTTCAAGTATCTGTATAGCCCTAATTTCGAATTCAGATCATTTGCATCAAACTGAAGAAGTAGATGGCACGAACACCTACTCTGTAATCAGTATGTGAGTCTCAACACATGCCTGGCGTCTCCTTCAGCCAATAAATAGCATCTAAATGAATTGTGAACATTTTTATCGCAACTTCTAAAGATGAGTTAATGATGAATGTAGAGAAAAGGCAATCGATAAATAAAACACCCCCTGAAAATTCATTTATCTCCAGAAAATTCAATACTAGAGTATTGACACAAGAAAGCAACTGAAACAAAAACAAGAACAAGCTCACGAAAAGCTTATTCATAAAGAAAGACGCGATTACAAAAAGCTGGATGATTTGACTGTGATCAAATTCGTAATTTATCCATCACATTCGCTAATTCCTTTTCTCTAGCTCCCTCCGCTGCCTTTGCTCTAGCGAATTTCCCGTTTTCCACGATACCTATCGTGCAAAGCCCATTTCTGCATCTTCATCAGGAGCTCAGGTTCACCTCTCACAAAATATTCCTTATGTCCAAATTCAAAGTGCTCAGATCCCTTGACCTTTTCAAATCCCTAACACGTGTGAGAGAGAGAGAGAGAGATGATGATGATGATGATGATGATGGTAATTAGTAGTTAATCTTAAAAATCCAAACACTTACATGCTCCCCAAGCATGCGGAAAAACCCTGCTAATTTCACGCAAGATATTCTCGAAAGAACCTGTCTCTCAAACTCTTTCAGATTCCAAATGATGAAACTCTTGTTGCTTTTGCTCCACGAAACTACAGAATCCAACGAAGGATCATCCACAGCCTGATATACACCTCTGTAGAATCCAGGAAACAAATCGTAACTACGGTGACAGTCTCTTGGGAAGAAGGCGTAGCGGAGCTCCTGAGTGCGCGCTCTCAGAGAAGTTGCAGCCGCTTTGTCTTATTTTTCGGTGTTAATGTTGTCCTCCAGCATGGTTCTAAACACAGCCAAAAAGACTCCGCGAACATATTGAGCGAGCGTATCCACCGTTTCATGAGTGGCCGAAGCAAAGTCGTACTTAATGTTTAGCATCTCCTCGATATTCTGCGGTGCTCGCAGATCTTGGCAGCCCATAGGATTGTGTTCCATCGCAATCACTCGAAAACGAATGACACTCACTCGAAGATCATTGAATCGTTTGATTGCAACATCAGATGTCAACTGTTTTTCAGAGAGTATACTTAATCAAACTAGCAAAAAAGAAAAAAAAAAAAAAGAAAAATCGTTGAAGAAATTACCTCTCCACTTTTGAGAAACTCAACGATGAGGTTGAGAACGGATTTCAGTCGATCCAGATAAGTAATTGTTAACTTTGGAACGAAGTTTTTCTTCTCTTCCACCGCTGAGATATGAAAATCGGGAAAACTTGAGGGTTGAGGCTACAACTCTGACGAAACAAAACCTATATATTTTTAAAATTATGTAAAATGGATATTTCTAGTTATTTTAATATATCAACACTTATTTCTAAACACAGTTCTCTATTAAAGTTTATTTGAAAGAGAATATGTGTTATTCAGAGACATTTTTTATGAGTTTTGTAACAGAAAAATGCACTTTCTATTTCAAGAGGCATTTTTTGAATTTTTGTGTTAGTAACCCGAAAATAGCCCTGTGTAACTCATTTATTCATTTTCCAATTAATGTGAATATGTTAGCTTGGACACGAAAAGGTGGATATGATCAACTAATATTACTACGGATATGCATTTGTGGATGATCACCAAGACACGAAATGTGGTTTTGTTAGCGTGGACACGAAATGGTGGATATAATCAACTAATATTACTATGTATAGACATTTATGGATGACTATCAAGACATGAAATGTGGTTTCGTTAGCGTAGACACGAAATGGTGGATATGATCAACTAAAATTACCATGGATAGGTATTTGTGGACGATTAACGAGATATAAAATATGGATATGCTAGTGTGGACAGTAAATGATGGATACGATCAACTAATATTAACATAGATAGATATTTATGGACGATCTTTTGTGTACATATCAACTAATATTACCGTGGATAGGTAGATCTGGACGACTATAGATATATAAAACATGAATATGCTAACGTAGACACTAAATGATGGATACGATCAACTAATATTACCATGGATAGGTATTTATGGACGATTTGCTGTGGGCAAGATAGGAAAATAGTGTGAACAGAAAATTCATAATTTTTAATTTGAGATTCATAAAACTCAGAATCAAATTACCAAAATTCTTTGAATGTTAAACAAAATTTCTTAAATTTTGAACCATAAATCACCTTGAACAATTGGTTCGGAGAAGAAAACCGTCGAGATATAAAAACCGTCAATAATTTTGTCTTCTCAAATCATTTTGTGCATCACATTCAAAAAGTGTCTTATTCTGTAATATGAAACTCATAAAGTGTCATTAAGGATAAAACATTATTTTTCTCCATTTTTTCTCCACAAAGTGATGAAAGTGTCTCTCAACTCAAAAAGTGCCAAATTCTGTAATTCATAAGTGTAGAAGTGTTTCTTACTGTAAATTTCTCGGGTTGGGTCATGATTAAAAAAAAAAAAAAAAAGTGTTGATATATTTGGATTTGCTGTGAAGAAAATAGGTTAAATCTTAGAAACATCGGTAGAGAAAATAGCTTAATTCATCACATAAATTTTATTTCATAAACTGAAAAACTACTATAAAATAAACCGAGAGGCTCTGGGAAAAAAAAAAAAAAACACCGAGAGGCTCTATACGACGTCGTGGGAGATAAAAACTGCAAACTCTCTTTTCTGGAAAGAGTCTCTCCATGCCTTAGGCTCTCAGCGATTTCCGCACCGCAAGCAAAGCATATTTAATAATAACTTAGAAAAGAGAACAACAAAACTTAGAGAGAGAGAGAGACACACAAAGGAGACAGGCTTCATCCACAATTCCTTGTTTCTTGAATAAGGTTGAGTTTTTCTAACCCAGTTCAATTTGATTATGCTCAAATTTCTATAGAGTTTCGTTCAAGTCTCTGTAATAGCCCTAATTTCGAATTGAGATCACACTTGCATCAAAATTGAAGAAGACGTAGCTGGCACTCTTGTAGAATTTAGTTGCTATTTTTGTTCTCCCTTGTTGTGTATGGTTTCTTGATCGAATTATGCATTGTGTTGCTTTATTTGGAACCTCTGACACTTTCCTTTTTTGCCTCTTTGATCAGAAAGTTTGGTCCTAGCATTCACGTATGGGCACTGAGGCTGCTTCAACACCAATGATGGAAGACGACGATCATGATAAATCTTTAGTTTTCAAGAGAAGAGTTACGGATAGGGATCAATCACATAGAAAACCGTTTGATAACAAAAGTGATGATGGAGATTCTGGGGATGATAGACCTCTAGATTCCATAATGTCCAGAAAGTTGGAGTTTTTGCGGCAGGTCGCAACAAGGAAACCCTCTTTAGATAGGTCAAGAAACACCAGCAAGGATGAGTCAGATGATGAAGCTCCACTATCTTCAAGGTTTCAAAAGAAGCATGGTAATGGGATTTTAGGTAGCAGACTTGAAGACTCTGCTGATGAAAAGAAACCTTTGGTTATGAAGAAGTTGTAGAATGGTTCCACGCTTGAGAAAGAAGGGCATAAGGTATCTGGGAAGAGAATTCTGGAGAAGGGAAGTCCTGCAGATCAACCTTCCATGAAGAAGCCCAAGATATCATCATCTTCATCTACGTCAGTTCCAATGGAACAAGATTCTGTGAAAAAGGAAAAACAAGGTGATAAGAGGAAGAAAGTTGTAGTATCACCTAAATAAGATGAAACTGTTGTTGATGATGATGATGATGATGATGATGACGATGATGATGTTCCAATAGCCACGAGAGTCAAGTCAGATTCCTCCAATAGTAAAACACCATATGCGAAGCCAAAAGTAGTAAAACAGAATTGTACTTCATCAGCTATAGCTAAGAAGAGAAAAGCGACAATAGTAGTGTCCAAGAAAGTGACGAACAAGGACTCTAAGAATGCTAAGTCTTCAAAAACCTTACCTACTGGCGACGGGAAAAAGAAATGGACGACCTTGGAACACAATGGTGTCACTTTTCCACCACCATATAAGCCTCATGGGGTTAAGATTTTATAAGGGGAAGCCAGTCGACTTATCTCCAGATCAAGAAGAGGTAACTTTTCCATCCATGACACTCTGTGTTCTTTGTCGATATCTAGATTGTTAATTTTCTTCATATTTGCTTCTTTTTTATACTGGTAGGTTGCAAGTTGTTTGCTGTGATGAGGGAGACAGAGTATTATAGCAAACCTAGATTTAGGGAGAATTTCTGGAATGATTGGAGGAAACTACTTGGCAAGAATCATGTGATACAGAAGCTGGATGATTGTGACTTTACCCCCATTTACGACTGGAATTTGGAAGAGAAAAAGGTAAAAAAGAGTCAACTTGGATTGATATGTCAAGAGTTATCTTCCATTTGAAACTGTAAAAATATATGATTTGTTTGATAACGTGCAGAGGAAGAAAGAGTCGAAAGAGAAGAAACCGAAGCAGAATGAGAAATATATGTGGGCTATTATTGACGGTGTCAAAGAGAAGGTAAGTTTTATTAATTCCCCACATGACATATCATGTAGTTTTGGGATATTCTGTTACTTAGTGGCAGGCATGGCTGTTTTTTCTCTTTCAGATTGCGAATTTTCAAGTTGAACCTCCTGCGTTATTCAGAGGTCGAGGAGACCATCCCAAGGTTGTTACAGTTTTATCTTCTTCCATGCATTCATTATTTATTCATTATACATTAACAATAACTTTGCATTTTGGGTTTGAATGGGCTCAATTATTATTATTCTGTGTTTTCCTTTCATAAACAAGTCTATGATTTTTCAGATTGGAAAGCTGAAAAAGCGTATCTATCCTCATGACGTGACTCTAATTCTCGGGAAAGATGCTCCTGTCCCTGAATGCCCCATCCCTGGTGAAAGGTTTGGTCTTTGATTCTTCCTTGGTTTATCAGAAAAAGTTAAAAAGCAATGTTAAATGTTATAGTCTCGTACGTGCTAACAGTGATAGATGATAACTTAATTTTTTTCAGATGGAAAGAAATAAAGCATGATAACACACTCACCTGTCTAGCTTACTGGAATAATCCTATTTATCCAAAACTCTTCAAGTATGTTAATCTGGCAGCTAGCATTTCTCTCAAAGGCCATAGCGAAGTACGAGAAAGCCAGGAAGCTTAAGGTAGTGATCAGCTTTCTTTTCTTTTTTGTTTGAAAGAAGTTGAGTCAGTCTATCACACTTTTTTTTTGGTATCACACTTAATTATACCTTTCATAGCTACATCATTTTGTTTTTATTTTTGTTTTGATATAATGTTCAGGACCACATAGACAGTATAAGAGCAACATACACCAAGAATTTTACAGCTAAGGACGTTTCAAAGCGACAGATAGCTGTAGCTATCTATCTCATTGATAAACTTGCACTTAGAGCTGGTAATGAGAAGGTAATATTTTTTTCTTCTTTTTCAAGTAAGAGAGAGGAAAAACAAAGTGAATGATTCACTGGAAAATTCTCATCCTTTTTTTGTTTGTTTGTTCTGGATAGGATGATGATGAGGCAGACACTGTTGGTTGTTGTACACTGAAAGTAGGAAATGTGGAGTGTATTCCTCCAAACAAGATAAAGGTAATCAATTGGATCCTGAAAGTGTTACCGCATTTTCATTGAAGTTAATGAATAGCATTGCCATCTGCCCATCTCCTCTTGATTCTTGACATGATTTTTCCTTGTTGTTTTCCAAATATGTATTTATAGTTTGACTTCCTTGGTAAAGATTCGATCCAATACGTGAATACGGTCGAGGTTGAGCCTCCTGTTTACAAAGCCATTGGACAGTTCCAGGCTGGTGAGTTATGGAATATGGACTTGACTTTGCGTTAAAATATTTCATCGTTTCTCATGGTTTTCACTAGTAATTTTTGTTACTTTTTTTTTTATTCATCATCATCATCTCAGGTAAATCAAAATCAGACGATCTTTTTGATAAGTTGGACACAAGCAAACTGAATGCTCATCTTAAGGAGCTTGTGCCTGGTCTCACTGCTAAAGTGTTCCGTACATACAATGCATCCATCACACTGGATGTATTAATGGTACAAATCGAAACCTTGAGCCTCTCTGTTTATTGTTGTTCGATTAGGTCCCAAAAAGTCTTAGTCTGATTTTTCACCGCTCTGTTCTGTTTGGATGATGTGACAGTTGAGGCAAGAGACTAAAGATGGTGATGTTAGCCAGAAATTAGCAGTTTATAACCAAAGCAAACAAGGAGGTATATGGTTGTTCCCTGAAAGCAAAACATTTGAGTGCATCTATTTTGATTCATGACACTGCCTCTTTGATTGTCGCAGGTCGCCATAATTTGTAATCACCAGCGTACTGTTTCTAAGTCTCACGGTGCACAAGTCCAGAGATTGGCTGGAAAATTAGATGAACTCAGGGTACACGAAATATGATAATTATTAATTAACAACATATGAAACTTAGGAAGTTGTCTTGATGACTTGTGTATGATTTTTGTTGAGACAGGAAGGTCTAAAACAACTTAAAACCAATCTCGAGAGAGCTAAAAAGGGAAAACTTCCATTGGAAGGTTCAGATGGAAAGAAAACGAGAAACATCACTCCAGAAGCGTAATTATAATTCAAAACCTTTTCTCTCACACGTACACACACACACACTGACACACACAGACTTAAAAACTGTGATGCATGTTAAAATGCAGGTGGGAGAAGAAGATAGCTCAGAATATGATGAAAACTGAGAAGATGGAACGAGACATGGAGAGTAAGGAGGACTTGAAAACCGTGGCGCTGGGTACGTCTAAGATCAATTACATGGATCCTAGGATCACTGTCGCGTGGTGCAAACGCCATGAAGTACCCATTCAAAAGGTAAGCAAGCTCCTTACATAAACTTGAAAAATTGGGAAAACCTAGGGGACTAGTCGTCTTACAAAATTTAATGGCTTGTTTATATAGATATTCCAAAAGTCTCTTTTGGAGAAGTTTACATGGGCAATGGATGTAGAACCCGAGTTCAGTTTCTAATATGCAGAAGAAGCTTCTGAGAGTTCCCTGAGACAGAGCAAGAGGCTTACACTATCAGAAAAGAGCAAAACGAAAATGGAGCACAAAGGGAATAATGCTGCTTGAACATTTAGGATCGTTTTTCTTTTTCGAATGTTGAGTTTTGTTATTCTCATGTAAATTCTTTGGATTTTTTTATCAAACTTTAATGCAATCCGGTTCCTTTTCACTAATCCCACAAATTATACTCTTCCATACACAACAAAAGTAAAAGTCAAACATACACTAAAGCGAAACACGAAACTGAAGATTTCATGCCAGGTAAATGTAATGTAAAATTGGCGGCTATTAAATCAAGGTTTTTTTATTTAATTTTTAAGTTTTTAAACAGACTATGAAAAGACAAATATACCCCTCAAAATATCTGGGTCATCCATCATCATCCTCCTCTCTCGCGTTTGAAGACGTGTCCAGCTTCATTCCAATCTGTAAGATCTCTGGCGATAGCCTTTCTCTCTTTTCAATCTGAATTCTCGTCAGTTTTGTAATCTAAAATCTCGTTGCAGGATTAGGATATATTCATTGGGTGATCAGGAACCAGACAATGGCTTTCCTTGTAACATCCTTAATATTCGCTTTAGTCGGCATCATTGCTTCAGTATGCACTAGAATCTGCTTCAACAAAGGCCCCTCCACCAATTTGTATGTTTGATTTCTCTTTTTTTCTGCTTCTTCTCGTTTGATTTCGCAAACATTCTCAAGTAATAATCAATTAGCCGTCGTAAATGTTTGATCGATTGCTTCCTTTCCTCATGGTTGATGAGTGCACTGTGCAGTAGCTCGAATTTATAAAAAAAAATTTGTGCTTAGAATCGAAAATTGATAGACGAAACTTTTTATCTGATTATTGACTTTTGGGGAAAACTCCATACTTTTACTGAATTTGTTCCTTTCTGCGATAGATTCTTCAGTGTGAGTGAGTAGTGTCACAATTCTAACTCTTGTGCTGGAAAAAGTGGTTGATCTTTTGTCTCTTATCTTGTTCCCGCCCACTTCTTTCCTTGGAGACACATTTGATAACCATTCTTCATCGGAGTAAATATCAAGTCTTTTTTCTTTTTTTTTTTTTTTTTTGCTCCATTGTATACAGGTTACATCTGACATTGGTCATTACGGCGACTGTCTGCTGCTGGATGATGTAAGTTTTTGTTTTATGCACTATTTTTCCTTTGCTTGCTACCCACTTTTTTGTTTCGCCTTTTGCTCACCTTAATCCATCCCTATCTTGTTTGATCGATATCAAATGTTAACCATCAAGAGGAAGATTCTTCTAGGCTTTACTGCTTTTTAATGAACTCTAGGTGGAGATCAGTCATTTATCTGTTAAACTATCTCAAGTCGATGAATTAGGATTTATGTAAGAGAAAGTTCCACAACATGAACGTTATTGGGTCCAGCTTTTTCCTATGGCTCTTCGTCACAATTTTTTGTTTTTGTTTTAACCTTTAATGCGATTGATTCAGTATGTTATATCATTGCATATTTTGGCAGGTGGGCAATTGTATACATTGCGCAGATGAAGCCTCTCATTGTCCCCATCCTAAGCGAGGTAGAGTAGACAAACCATCTACTCAAAACGAAGAACCCCCGTGTCCTCCTCAGACTAGGAAACCAATGCACAAATTTGAGTAAAGAACCCATCACTGCTCTTTCTGTTTCTTGTTCAAACATATCGGTTTTCCCTTTTCTTGTAATCCTTATTGCAGTGTGGAACAACAACAAGTCTTTTCCCCTTTTTATTGTTGTATCGTTTGTCTCTCATTCAATTCTGAACCAGTCTTTCATTATACTGGAAAACCATCCAGAGAGTGAGTGTATACTTGTTGATGAAATAAATCTTTGGAAGAATTCTCGCCATTTCCCATCTCTTCATATTCTTCCAAGGAATGTTGGGATGTTCTTTAATAAGTTCCTATGAAACGGCAACAATCAAAGCATGAACCGATTCGATCTAACACTGGGTTTCTATTGAAATAACTGTGAGCTTCAAAATTGTTTGAGGTCTTGTCTCCTAAGAAAGTACAAACTTGAATTATGACAAAGAAAACACTCTTTTAGCTACCATTACACAACAACCGGAAAAAACACACTCTTCTTTTAGACAGCTCCAGTAGATCTCGCCACAATTGTATTCTAGAGTTCTTCTGCACTGTGACCTAAACACCAAACAAATTGTGATTCGCTTCCTCTTCAAAGGGCGTAGTGTTTTCGAAGTTTGGTCTGTTATAGGAAGTAATCAGGGGCTGGTTTTTTGGCGGGAGGTCCTCTCGAGTCCTGCATTTAGAGTATGTCAGTCTACTGAAACTGCTCTCATAGGGAATCTGAACAAAAGGTAACATATAACCTGTTGGGCTGCATCGAACACACGGAATTCTTTCTTTAGATTCTCGTCGAGCTCTAGAATCGAAGCCACATTACCGCATCTGGAGCAATATCGAGATATGAGTAAATCCAAAAATCAAGCTAACAGGAAAGAAGATACATAGACAGAAAACAGAGTATCTTCTTTACCTGTAACAGTAATTCGGGGCTGACCACACTGTCACAATCTGGCTATCAAACATCCATTTGTAACCCTCCATAACTAGTTGATGGGCTCGGCCTATGTAGTCTATGTTGTTTGTGTGGTTAAAAGACGTGACAACACTGCCCCCAAAAAGGAATCCAGCACCACGGGGACTCAATCCCCAGCCATCAACAATATCTTCAGGATCAGACCATAGGAGGTCACACATGGCACCATCATGTGGTACTTCTTGCTTCCTGTCAATCGTCCTGATCTGCCATAAGATGTTTGGGTTCGTCAGTTAACTCAATCTAGTTAGTACTTCGAATTATATCAGTAGAGAAACCTTTTTTTATCAACCTGATCAAGAGTCATTATAGCTGGAGAAAGACCGCCATGAACACAGAATATCTTGTTCTCAACAACAGCTGAAAGACTTTTGTACACACAAAGAAAAGACGGTTTAAAGAGTCACATCATTCCAAAGTAAAGAGAACCCAAAAGGTGGAAAAGTGGATTGCGTGCTGTGAGTACCTCATGTAGTCAAAAATATCGGTGCAGTATCTCCAGACATTTACAGAGCCATATTTACGCAGACACTCGTCATAAAATCCATAAACCTACTCATCGCAGACTGTGTAAATAGTCTGAACACATATATATATACACACAAAATCGAAATTGTCAATGAGACTACATTCACCTGTGTGATTTGCCTGCTTTCGTGGTTGCCTCTGATGAGAGTTATACGATCTGGATATCTAACCTGAGAATATCAAAGAAACCCAGTTAAATGATTCTACACCCCATTTAGCAGAAGAGATAATGAAAAGAAACACGAACAGGAACAAAGTCAAACACAAATTCGAGTGTTACCTTGAGAGCGAGTAGAAGTAGAAATGTTTCAACTGAATAATATCCACGATCAACAAAATCTCCAAGAAACAAATAGTTGGTCTTAGGGCAATCACCCCCAACTTTGAAAAGCTCCATCATGTCATAGAACTGCCCATGGATGTCACCGCATAACTATTCCAGTAGAAAGAAAGAAAAGTTTCCAAGGATTAGCAATTCTCGCAAACCATAAGAACAGAGATGGTATCTACTCTCACTTAACACGCAGCAGCTTCACTACCCTTGAAATCTTTGCACTTGTAAATGGGAAACAACAAAATCAAGTCGTTCACTGGATCCTACCAATGGATACCATATGATAAAACACTACGAACCATTTATCGAACATAATATCAAAGGCAAAGATCTCTGCTGAATAATCAAAATTACGCGCCAATTTCTTAACATTTCTTGATTTATGAGCTCCTAATTCTACTTCGAGGATAAAATAATAGCGATTCTTTATAGATAACAGATCGAGAAGTAGGGTGAGAAAGAACTTACAGTGACAGGCGCATCGACTCTTTGAACATTACTTTCTTCGACGAGAATTTCCATGGCTTTGAGGCAAAGAGCCTTCACCTCCGATTCGCTCAATGGTTCGCAGCGCTTCAGCTGCTCTATCTGCCGGTCTAGGTCTGACATTTTTCACTCCCTTCTCTTCTTCCTCTTTCTGTTCCCCCAATTCCTGATACGATCCCTAATCTGACGAATCAGACGAAATCAACCAATCCGTCGCAACAAAAGGGAAAGAAAAAATATGCGAAATTCGCTACTCGAATGAAATTAAGTTCGTCTTCTTCCCCAGGAGAAGCTTCACTCCTCTCCGCCGGGGTTTTTTTCTTTTCCCGCAGATTTCTTCTCCCTCCCTCCCTATATTTTAGTTTATATTCAAAACCACCCCGCTTCTTTTCCGAAATTCGTTATTCGTCCTCAATGTTCTGAAATTGGATTTCTGATCTGCACCAGCGCACATATAGTTATATAAGCTCAGATATATGGGCCAATTCTATTATATAAGGCCCGGCCCACGTATGAGGAAACCACTTTAATAATAATCTCCACGTGCATTTCGAGCGGGTAAATAGCACGCGCGCCACATCAGTGATCGGAAACGGAGATAAGTCCAAATTCGATCGGAGTAGATTGATCGGCGCGACGATGGAGAGAAACGTCGAGAAGATGCTGAACAGAGTATCGGTGGCGTTCATAAGCATCGGAACAGTGATCATGGTGGTTATGATTCTCCAGACGCCGAAAACATGCATTTCTCCAGAAGCTCCATCGAAATCCCACACGCATTTTCCGAGATCCACCTGCGATTCATCGCCTCGCCAGCATCTTCCTCTCCCCAAGAAGAACGCTCGCATGTGGTCCTCTAAAGCTTGGAAAATGCGCCTCTCCTCTTTCTCCTCCTATTTCCTCCGATTCCGCGATCTCGGATTTCTCCAAAATCACACCAAAGCTCTGTGTCTCTCCGCCGGCGCTGGCCACGCACCGATGGCTCTTTCCCAGATCGGGTTAGCTGACGTCACCGCCGTCGAATTGGTCGAGTCGCTTCCTCTTGTCAGAAGAGCCGATCCTCATAACCTTCCTTTTTTCGACGGTGTTTTCGATTTCGCATTCACCGCACATCTCGCTGAAGCTCTGTTTCCGTGGAGATTCGTAGAGGAGATGGAGAGGACGGTGCGCCGCGGAGGGCTTTGCTTGGTTGCGGTGGATGAATGCGGCGGAGACGATGTTAAGGACATTGCTAGACTTTTCCTTAATTCGAAGCTCGTTGATGTTGCCAATGTAACTCTAGAAGGATCCAAAATGACTAGTTTACTATTGAAGGTTCAAGAATCTCCTGCATGAGGTGTTTATCTTGCCTCCTCCTCTTTTGATTGCGTTGAATGATTCTTAGATCCTTTCTGGATTCTCAGCCGTGAGTTCTTGTTCTGGGGCTAAATATTCTCAACTATGTTTGGCTTCTCTTCTACGTGAAATTTGGGCCATTTCTGTAACTTAGATGCTCTGTCTCTTGGATTTTGGTTCCATATCAGTAAAACATGAATAGCTTGATGATATAATGTCTTTGTGCAGGAGTGTGTGTCAAAAGATTATGTGGTGACATTTATTCAAAGACCATACTGAGTGCTAGAGCAAAAGCTTTGATGAGAGCTGCAATGTTTGTTTCGAATTGGAAGACTCTCAACAACAGCTTTCTAGAGGTGACTAATACTATCGTCTCTGCTCTGTTCTAAAAATCTATTCGGAACCTTGATCGCTTTTGAAAGAGGTAAAGAACATTCGAGAACTTTTGAAGAGATCAGTGGGATTTGCTTGCATCTGTGTCTGAGACTGAGATTCTCAGTATTCTCTCCAGGTAAGATTCTTTGCGTCACTCTGTTTAGAGATCAAGTGTACTTTTGAAGTTAAGCAAAGCATATCATTGTCTTTGGTCATCTTGTATTATTGAAATGAAAAATAATCCTGATTGGTGAATAAGAAGAATGTACAAAGCAGATGTCATTTTGTTTTATAGCTCTTATTAAAAGATTATGTGAACATATTATTTGGACAAAACAAGAAAAAAACATAGCTCTCTTGGACCAAAGTCCATTCTACTACCCGAGCCTTCATTTTTCACCGTATAGACAGACACAAGCTTCACATGGATCAATTATTAGCCTAAAACGGCTCGATCTTTATAATATTACTTAACATTTAAGGATATATAGCTTTAGTAGTAGGCTGTCTTGTCTTCACTGATACCGGCGTAGATCTTGGCGCAGTACTCGAACAAGCTGCCATCGAAACACCGCCTAATCGCTTCTTTTGACAAAAACCCTTCTTCATCTCTCGCTAGCAAGTACAACAATCCCCACTCCACTTTGCTTGCGATCCTGACACATAAAACATATGTAGACCCAGACGTTAGAATTACACCCACATTTAGTTTAACACATTGACTAAGGCTTATATATGTGGCAATTGTACCATCCGAAGATGTCCCATGCGTCACGGTTTCCTTC
>OVBJ01000848.1:338-40281 GCA_900406535.1 Noccaea bulbosa | reverse complement strand
CAGAGACTCAAGAGCACCCAGAAGTAGAGCTAAGGAGGTCACAGAGAGAAAGATTTCCGCCTAAGTATCTTGAGGACTACGTGCTCCTCGCAATAGAAGAAGGAGAGAGGTTACTCTTGTGCTTAAACAATGAACCAAGTAATTTCTATGAGGCCAAGGAATCGGGTGAATGGATGCTCGCGTGTGAAGATGAGCTACGATCCATAGAGAAGAACAACACTTGGACTCTCATAGATTTACCGCTTGGAGTTAAACCAATTGGCCTAAAATGGGTGTTCAAACTCAAGAGAAATTCAGATGGGAGCATTAACAAACACAAGGCGCGACTTGTTGCTAAAGGATATGTTCAAAGACATGGAATAGATTTTGAAGAAGTGTTTGCCCCAGTAGCCAGGCTCGAGACAATACGGTTTCTGATCGGACTTGCAGCATCAAGAGGATGGGAGATACATCACCTTGATGTCAAGACAGCTTTCCTTCATGGAGAACTAAAGGAAATCGTATATGTCACGCAGCCAGAAGGGTTCGAGGTGAAAGGATGTGAGAACAAGGTCTACAAGCTTCATAAAGCATTGTATGGCTTGAGACAAGCACCAAGGGCATGGAACAACAAGTTAAACCAGATTCTTATAGAGCTCAAGTTTGTTAAATGCTCAAAGGAGCCATCAGTTTATCGCAAGACAGTCGATGGAAGCCTTCTCCTTATTGCTGTTTATGTTGATGACTTGTTTGTTACAGGAACAAACAGAGAAATCATTGAAGAATTCAAGAAGGAGATGGCCACGAAATTTGACATGAGTGATCTTGGAAAACTAACATACTACCTCGGTATGGTGGTACAGCAACATGAAGGAGGAATAATGTTGAATCAAAGGCGCTATGCGTCAAAGATACTGGAGGAAGCTGGGATGGAAAAATGTAATGCGGTTCACACACCAATGGAGCTAGGACTGAAGTTGTCCAAAGCAAAAGATGAGAGAGATATTAATGCTACCTTATTCAGGAAGAACGTTGGTTGCCTTAGATATCTACTTCACACAAGACCGGATCTATGTTACACTGTAGGAGTGTTGAGTAGGTACATGCAAAACCCAAAGGAGTCTCACAGAGCTGCTATGAAACAATGCCTAAGATATTTGCAAGGTACAACTACTCACGACCTTACCTTTGAAAGATCCACTTCTAGAGTGCCAAGGTTAATAGGCTACAGCGATAGTAGCCACAATGTGGATCCAGACGACGGGAAGAGTACATCAGGCCACATATTCTATCTTGGAGATAGTCCCATCACATGGTGTTCACAGAAGCAAGAGACGGTTGCGCTTTCATCGTGTGAAGCAGAATTCATGGCAGGGACGGAAGCCGCAAGGCAAGCAATCTGGCTTCAAGATTTACTCGGGGAGATAACGGGATCAACACGTGAGAGAGTGGTTATTCGAATAGATAATCAGTCGGCAATAGCTCTCACGAAGAACCCGGTGTTTCACGGCCGGAGCAAACACATACACACTCGCTATCACTTTATAAGAGAGTGTGTAGAGAATGAACAGATTGAAGTTGAGCATGTCCCTGGAGAAAGGCAGAAAGCAGACATTTTGACAAAAGCATTGGGTAGAAATAAGTTCAAGGAAATGAGAGATTTCATTGGCGTTCAAGACTTGGAGAAGATGGAGTTCAAGCTTAAGGGGGAAAATGTTGAAGTAAGCTTGAAAGAAGCTTGAGCAACAAGCTAACCTAATCCTAGTGTGTTGAGAAATCCTAATGAGTTTAGGATCAGAGAAATGTTTCTCTTATAGGATTAGGATATGTGTGTGTGGCTATATAAGGAGATACCAAGTTGTGGTATAACTTATGAATTGAAAGAGAGAATTTGAGAGCTTAAGTTTTTGAATCAGTTTTCTTAAGTTAATAAAGAAGGGTTTCTTTAATCTTTGAGTTTCAATTCTACATATTAGAATTATTTTAGTAGGACAAAAAAACTTATATCTTATGACTACCACCAAAGTTTACGAGTTTCCAATTTTACATTAATTTCAATGAGTAGACTAGTATATNGAAAAAAAAAAAAAAAAAAAAAAAAAAGACTAGTATATATTTGTAGATCTATTTTTTTATCTGAAATAGAATTCCCATCAAATATATTGTAGAATTATTGATTTAGAAATTATAATCAATGATTTCTGGAACGTGGCGATGCCTCTTCTAACATAGTATTAACGTTTTCATAGTGTTGTTTTTGTCATCCTTAATTAGTGAAATTTGATTATATCATATATTACATTTCCCTTTAGAAATTTGAACACTGTATAAAACGATAAATTAATACGCACCATACGAAACATGCACCAAGCATATGGAACTTTGTTGTCGTCTCCAAAAATTCGAAAACATCACATGCATCGTTTATTTTTGGTCGAATTTTGAATGCTAGATCTATATATAGAGGCCTTTTCTATCCTTCGACTCGACCATTGGCCTAAAATACAGTAGTTTTATTTATTTTCTTTTTGGTCGATATAAAGGCAGTCATGTTAAATTGAATGTATCACCACTTTTTATATATATGTCTTAATTTTGGAAACGATAAAGGATTTATCATGTAGTAAAAAAGGCAAATCTTGCGAAATAAAAAAACAAGACAAATAGAAAAAGTAAAAAGAGTTTGTTTAGCAAGAAAAGTGAAAAAGAAAACAGAAGGGACAAAAAGGGTTGCTTCTGCACCAAGTTATTCTGCATAAATTAGCATTTCCAAATATCAATTACAAGGCTTTGATGCTAAGTCTGCTTATGTATCCTCAGGCTTCGTTTGATTGTTTTTTAACGTTGTGCTATATGTATAATCGTCACCACATCTTTTGTCGGTATGGACCTAATTTGTTTTTATGCTAAACGGACCTGATTTGTCTTGTTGTGATGAATAAAAATTCGGGGAAGAGAATAATAAGTTTTATCTATATCGAAATTTCTTCTAGAGTGTTATGATCTTACTGATCGTATATACATTTATAGAACAAGTTAGAAAAAATCGTTGTAGTGTTTTGTGTGGAGTCGGTACGTAATAACGTAACATATAATGGAAACAAAATTCTCGTGTCTCTCCAAATACCTGAAGATAGTAAGATAACACCCTAGAAGAAATTTATATATATCAACATGTTTTAGTGTGTATATCAAGTTTTGTTTCCCTCTATCTGCAATTCTCGTTTAGAGTATTTGGTTTAAACTCCTAGCATACTTTTTTCACACAAAAAATTATCGTCACACACTTTTAGCCTTCTTGATTTTGTTTTTATCTATTTTTATACTCCAAAATAGATAAGCTATCCAAAAGTAGCTCAGCCATTAAAGAAACATTGTTTTAACGGTAATCAGAATTAAGTTCAAATCTATTTGGGAAGAAAATACCCTAAAAAAAATACCCTCATCTTCGTTTTCAGCCCAAAATTTCGTTGCAGACTGACGATCCAAAATTTCATGGTCTAGAATAAAATCTAACCCAGTATTTTTCTAGATTAGAATCCTGAAAAACATGGTTGACTCGTTTAATTAAATCTTCATTGACCCTTATTACTGTATTAATTAATAATTTATGTATCAAATAATATAACACATCGACAGTAACAATAATAATAAAAAGTCTAGTCAATGAGAGAGGAATAAACCCTGACGACGTTAGCATCACACCTGAAGCCTGAAGTCCTGTAGGTAACAAACTCCATTTGGTTTACGTCTTTAGTTTGAACATCCAAACCAACTACGAAACCAATTTTTAATTAAAAAAGAAAAGAAAACGAGATCCATATATTCCCTTCAACCATAATCAATATTATTTTTTGACTCTCCATACAATTAATTAATTAGTCTTGTACATTTCATCATTTAATTTCTTACGTTACCCGTTACCATCATACACCTTATGATATAAATTGTCCAAATCAAAAATACTGTCGTTACGTAATTGAAGACTACAACTAAGGGTATTCTAGGGAAATAACAAAAATGGTCAAAACGGGTCAAAGTTACCGTCAAAGCCAAAGCCAAAACGTACTTGTTCCATTTAAACTTTAAGATCAAAACTAACCGTATCTTTTCTAAGATCCATGTCATCTATCTGAACTTCTCAAAGTACTGTCCTGAAAAGGTTTTCATTTTTCAATTTTTTTTCTTCTGTTTCCTCCTTAAACCCAAATTCTGGGTTAATTAATTACTCTGAAAAAGGAGATCATAGTAATTAATAACCTGAAAAAGAAAATACAGGAAAAAACACCGACTTCATCCTATGGGAGGAGAAACGGACGAAAATCTCGGTGCTGGCAAGATTCCTTCACAGTCCTTTCCTGTTTTTTTTTTCTTCTTCTAACTTTTCCCTTTTGTTTTTTGTTTTCTTCATTCTTCGTCATTCTTCTTCTTCTCTTCTTGAGCTAAAATCATTCATTTTTATCTCTCTTCTTTTCCTTTCTTTTTCTTAGCCCTAAATTGAAATAATAATTTCTGGAGGAAAACAATCACTTCAGCTCTTTCTTTCTTTCTATCACCATCAACCCACACCTTCTTTGCCCCTTATGCGCCTCCATCTCTTATTCCTCTCACCTACCTTTCAACTCTCTCTCTCTCTCTCTTTCTTTCTTTTCCTTTTAACAAAAGTCTTTTCTCTTCCCTGATTTCAAATCTTTGGTTTCCTTTTTAAAATTAATTGTTTTTTTTCATTTGTTTTTTTTTTTTTTTTTTGGAATTATTGGTATGGGTTGTACAAGTTCTAAGCTTGACGATCTTCCGGCGGTTGCTCTTTGCCGTGAACGCTGCGGTTTCCTAGAAGCCGCGATTCAGCAACGTTACCTTTTAGCCGAATCACACGTGGCTTACACTCACTCGCTTAGAGGAATCGGTCACTCACTCCATCTCTTTATCAACCACCACCACCGCTTCGTCGCTTCCGGCGGCGCCGACGCCGGTGGAGATTCTCCCAGGCTCAACCTTCCACCTCACAGGAAAGGTGACCCCGAAGGAGACGACGACGACGGAGGGAAGAATTCGCCGAAAAAAGCAAAACTACCTCCAGGTTCGGGTTCTGATTCGGGTCATCTCGATTTCGATTCGGATGATTCCGATGATGACGACGACGAAGACGAAGAAGGAGACCATCTCGATTTGGATTCGGATTCGTTGCATCACTCTCCTAAACACCACCACCTCGGCAATTTCCCGGTACACGAACCCGGACCTTACATGGAACAACCGGGTTACACCCGGTACCCGAATCCGGAAATGATGGGTCAATTTCCTCCTCCTCCTCCTTCTTACTCAGGAGGTGGAAGTTATGTGCACATGAATTACATGAAGAACAAATCCATGCCTCCTTCAGTCATCTATGAGCAAAGACCAATTAGCCCTCAAAGAGTCTACGTAGGCGAATCATCTTCTTCTTCTTCTTCTTACAATCCTTATCCTCCTCCCAATTCGTATTTCGGATACTCAAATCCCGGACCCGGACCCGGATACTACGGTTCTTCAACTGCTTCCGCGCCGGAAGCCACGAAACAGCCTCCGCCTCCGCCTTCGCCGCCTAGGTCCAACGGCTGGGATTTTTTGAATCCGTTCGACACTTATTACCCTCCGTATACTCCGAGCCGAGATTCAAGAGAGTTGAGAGAGGAAGAAGGTATCCCGGAGCTGGAAGACGACGATTCACAGTACGAGGTTGTTAAGGAAGTTCACGGGAAACCGAAATTCGCCGGCGGCGGCGGTGGTAATAAACAGCCGAAATCCGCCGCCGTATTCAGGGAAGAGCCTCCGTCTCCGCCGTCTCCTGCTGATAAATCCGGCGCCAGCACTAGCGGCGGTGGGGATGTAGACGCGTCCATGTATCAGACTAGACCAAGCGTGTCGGTGGAGAAGGAAGGGATGAAGTACGATGTCCACGTCGTTGAGAAGAAGGTCGTCGAAGACGAGGAAAGACAGAGCAATGCCACGGCGACACGTGGCGCTGGTGGAGGAGGAGGAGGAGGGCCACGTGCGGTGCCTGAGGTGGCGAAAGAGATTGAGAATCAGTTCGTGAAAGCTGCAGAGTCGGGAAGTGAGATCGCCCAGTTACTTGAGGTCGGGAAGCATCCTTATGGTCGTAAACATGGTAAATTATAAAATGATCGTCGCTTAATAAAGTAAAGTTCTCAGCTTTCTGCAACTGATTAAGTAAAGTCTGAAACTTTTGTGTGTGTGTGTGTGTGAATTGGAGCAGCTTCTTCGAAATTGTTACACGGTGTTACTCCATCGCTACCTTCTACCTCTGGAGGATCTTCTTCTGCTGCTGCTGCTCAGCCAACGTATGCTGACATTGAAGAAGAGCTTGCGTCGAGGTCGAGGAATCTTTCTTCGACATTGCACAAGCTTCATCTATGGGAGAAGAAGCTTTACCACGAAGTCAAGGTAACATTTTGATCTTAGAACGTCTCTGGATGTGTGTTCTGTTCTGTAATGTCCTTTTTCTGAAGAAGCTTCTGCTCTTGTCGCTGTAGGCTGAGGAGAAATTGCGGATAGCGCACGAGAAAAAGCTAAGGAAGCTAAAGCGTTTGGATGAAAGAGGCGCTGAAGCTACTAAAGTAGATACAACACGGAGATTAGTGAGGGACATGTCCACGAAGATACGGATTGCGATTCAGGTTGTCGACAAAATATCCGTGACGATTAATAAGATCAGAGACGAAGACCTATGGCCGCAATTGAATGCATTGATTCAAGGGTATAAACTATTGCTTCTCCGAGCATTATTATATATGTTTGCGATTGGAAATGTTGCTGAATCCAGTTTCTTTATCAGGCTTACAAGAATGTGGAAAGCGATGCTCGAGTGTCATCAAAGCCAGTGTCAGGCTATTAGGGAAGCTCGTGGGTTAGGTCCGATAAGGGCAAGCAAGAAACTCGGTGATGAACATCTAGAGGCAACGAGTTTGCTTGGACACGAGCTTATAAACTGGATCTTGGGGTTCTCGAGCTGGGTTAGCGCGCAGAAAGGTTACGTAAGAGAGTTGAATAAATGGCTCATGAAGTGTCTTCTCTACGAGCCTGAGGAAACAGCAGATGGAATCGTTCCTTTTTCACCTGGTCGGATCGGAGCTCCACCGATCTTTGTGATCTGTAACCAATGGTCTCAAGCTTTGGACAGGATCTCCGAGAAGGAAGTCATCGAGGCGATGCGTAGCTTCACTACAAGCGTGCTTCAGCTCTGGGAGCAAGATCGGTTGGAGACGACGATGATGGGGCACGGGGATTCGGAGAAGAGAGTTAGGAACATGGATAGGGAAGAACAGAGGATACACAGAGAGATTCAAGCACTGGAGAAGAAGATGGTTCTTGTGGCGCCTGGTGATGGTGGTAATAACAGTCTTTCGATATCTGGGAACGTTGTTTACCAGAGCGATACTAGCAGCAATGATAGTTTACAAGGTAGTTTGCAGCGGATTTTTGAAGCTATGGAGAGATTCACCGCTGAATCTATGAGAGCTTATGAGGATCTGTTACTGCGCGCTGAAGAAGAAACTGCTCCAAAAGAACTTGAGGAAGAAGAAGAAGAAGAAGAAGAGGAATAATAAGAGGAAGATCTTTGCTTTATCAGTTCGATATGAATGCCATGGTTCATTGCCGGTTTGGAGTATACCGGCAAAACCGAGTGGAAGACTCGGTCTGTATCTTCTTTCTGAGACTCAGGCAAGAAGATCCCATCAGGATGATGAGGAGGCAGCAGAAACCGGGTAGAGACGGGGCAGTTGTATGGTTAACAGATGCGGTTAAGTGTAAATTTGTGATAAGAGAGCGGAAGCTACGACACAAGATCAAGACAAGCTCTCGGAAGAACTGGACAAGATCTCCAAGTTTTGTCTTAGAAGAAAAAGCAATTCAACGAAGGCAATAAACAAGAGTACTCCTCTTATTGCTGTAAAGCTCTGTAAGGGATTTATCATTTTCCCGAGAGTAAACGAAAACCAAAAGGAAAACGAAACAAGAACACCCATTTAAAACAATGGCGAATGTTTTACGTTTTTTCTCGTTGTTAAAAAAAAAGTTTTGTTTAATGATATTCAACTAAGCATGGCCTATAAGTTACTAGGCATAAGAATAATAGCAAGTAATCATTTTATGATGATGATATAGAGACAGGCTATTCCCCAATCGGGCAATCATTAACATGTCCAACTCAAACATTAATGATTCATGTGAAATTATTATACTACAGTAGTATTAGATTAGTAATTAGTTACCAATGGTCCAATC
The DNA here is from genome assembly GCA_900406535.1 of Noccaea bulbosa. NCBI lineage: Eukaryota > Viridiplantae > Streptophyta > Magnoliopsida > Brassicales > Brassicaceae > Noccaea > Noccaea bulbosa. The sequence continues at coordinate 32,016 of OVBJ01000848.1, read as the reverse complement.
TTTTTCAGCTCGTGCATGCGCCAATAGTTAGAGACTTCGAGTTGCCATGCCAAACATGATTAGCGTGAGCTTGACGTCTCGTGTGTCAATCTTTTCTTCTTCTGCAAAATAATAAACTGAGTAAAATAATACTGTAATAACATGCGGAGAATAAGTGTCAAAAGTTATTGTTGTGATCCAACTCATACGTTTAAATTTAATGTGTATTTGTTATATATATTAAAGATAGTGCTTGAGCATCTAATCATATAACAACGCCAATAACATTGGAGAATCTTGAGATCACTTCACTCTTTGCCCTTTCGAAACAAAGAGACAACTCTTGTGTTATTGAAAAGCTTGAAGCTCTGTTTTCTCCAAAGCTAAAAATAGTTATCAAAACATTGCAAGTTTGCAACCATACTTTTCATTCGTATACATCCTAGTTTAGAATATACAAATTATTGCCATTGCCGGTGGTCGTTCGAGTTCATTCATTATGATTTACCCCCTTTTCAAACCTTTTAATTTTTGAAGCTAATACCCTTAAAATTCCTTTTTATCCGTTCAAAAATTAATCTGTGGTAATATGATATTATATAGGGAGAATTATCTTCAAATAAGTATCCATATATTGTTCTCTCTAGAGGAAAAGAATCGAAACTTTTAAAATTGTTGTGTAATGTTGAAAAAGATATAGTATTTCTAGTTGTCCAAACTAAATCCAAATGAAAGTAGAAAACATGTCGGAAGCACCGTGTAACCTGATCCAATTCAAATTTGGTAATCTGTAAAATATGCAGTTTAAATGTTAACAAATAATATTTAAGCATTTAGCCATTTTAGTATATATGGTTTCCAGATAAATGGTTGAGCACATTCAGTGATTCAAAAGCCAACGAAATTGTCTTTTTTTGGTTTTGAAAGTTTTCTGTTTTAGAAGTTAATCTTCTTCAAATGTAAGTTTTTTTGGGGGAGAAAATGTAAGGTTCTTTTCATTTTAATATATCTATTCAAGTGCATTCAAAGTACTTAAGAATAAAATAATCATTTTTTAGTAAATCGGTAATTATAGCTCAAACGAAAAGATAATATATCAGCCTGACGAATGCTTTTAAGAAAATTGATATTCACCTTAATTACTCTAATAAGAAGGTACGTCAATAATCCAGAAATATAGATGCCAAAACATATAAATCCAAATAGCACACGGTTTCATTGGTCAACTTTCTAAAAACTTAAAGATTTTGTTCATACACGCTTATCTTATACACTGTACAAGTACGAACCTTTTGAAATAAACTAGTTACTTAGAACTAGAAGAGGAAAAAAAAAACTTTGTTGTGTTGAAAAAAAGAAGAAAAAATGGAGAAAGAAAAAAGTAGGAATGGTTGATGATAAGTCACTCCAATCACAAATACTTTGAGCTGGCAATAATGTGAGTTTCCAAAATCTCTTTTGGTACCACAAAGTGTAAATCATTGAACATCGGAATCAATTTATTGTATTATAGTACATATTGTATACTCAAAAGAATTGGCTTCTTCTGGTTTTTTGGCTTTTCAACTCGCCAATCCATTTGGTTGAAAATTAAACAATTTATTACATCAAACAAAACGATTGAAAATTTATACTATTACTCTTGTCTTTTACTTTTACAAAAAAAAAAGAAAAAAGATTTATAGCGAAAAAGAACAGTGCGGACTTTATAGTTGACCTCCTTAAGAGTTAAGACAATGGAAAGAAGGGAAAATATGTTTATATACGAAAATATAGAATTAGATCAGATGATGACTAAAATCTACTAATGATATGTTACTTAAAATCATAATCAGGATGTTTAATTTCTTTAAGTGGTACCATATTGACAAATAGGAGACAAGACAACCCTCTCAGAAACTTACATCAGGAGTCAAAAAAAGACAAAATAAAATAATAAAAATCCAATTTTTATTTTTTCACCACTATCTCTTCTCTCTCTTCTCTCTCTCTCTCTATTACAAGGAGCGAAAGAGAAACACTTTCCGACTCTCTTTGCTTCCTGAGAAATTCCATGGGCTGTTGTCAATCCTTGTGTTCCGGTGAAAACCTACCCGGGAAAGATGGAGCTCAGCCGCTGCCACTGTCTCAAAACCACCACGGCGGTGCTACGGCGGCTGCTGGACTCGATAGCGGCGGCGGAGGAGCTGGTGGTGTAGTTGGAGGAGGAGGAATCCCGTCTTTCTGCGAGTTCTCTTTCGCTGACCTGAAAGCAGCGACCAGCAACTTCAGCTCCGACCACATCGTATCAGAGAGCGGCGAGAAAGCCCCAAATCTTGTCTACAAAGGCAGACTTCAGAACCGTCGCTGGATCGCCGTCAAGAAGTTCACTAAGATGGCTTGGCCTGATCCTAAACAATTCGCGGTTTGTTAAAAGCCCTTCAATTCGACTAATCATCATTACTTGGATTTTGTTTTCTGAAATCTGTGTTTGTTTCAATTGGCTGCAGGAAGAAGCATGGGGTGTGGGGAAATTGAGGCACAATCGGTTGGCGAATTTGATTGGATATTGTTGCGATGGAGATGAAAGGCTTCTTGTCGCTGAGTTCATGCCTAATGATACTCTTGCTAAGCATTTGTTCCATTGTATGCTTATTCACACTCTGTCTCTCTGTTTCCCATTAGAATTATGAATCTCGCAGTGGATCTTTTAGGTTGTATATGCTGAAATGTGACTCTAAAGCTGTGAAATTTAGTCTCTTCAGTATCCAAAGAGATTATGTGATTAGAATGTCTTAAAAGGTGATTTTTTTTTTTTCCTTATCTTGTAGTGTTTTTTGGTCATTCACAGGGGAAAATCAGACAATAGAATGGGCAATGAGGTTGAGAGTAGGATATTACATAGCTGAAGCTTTGGATTATTGTAGTAGCGAGGGTCGTCCATTGTACCATGATTTAAATGCTTACAGGGTTCTCTTTGATGAGGTATTTCTTTCTCTTCTCAGGTACTTATTTCATGCTTACGAGATTTGGTGATCTAACAAGTTTCTTTTGAATGAATACTGTATAGGATGGTGATCCTCGCCTCTCGTGTTTCGGCTTGATGAAGAACAGTAGGGATGGTAAAAGCTATAGCACAAATCTAGCTTATACACCACCTGAATATCTAAGAAATGGTAAATCAATTCTTGCTTCTTTCTAGATCAGCACAATCCGCATACCACTGAAATGGTCAAATTTTGTTGTGTTGTAGGAAGAGTGACACCTGAAAGTGTTACTTACAGCTTTGGAACTGTTCTTCTGGATTTGCTTAGCGGAAAACACATCCCTCCAAGCCATGTCAGTTCTCTTATATATCCGTTTGAGTTGAATGAAGTGTACCACTAAAATGTGTTTTTTTCAGGCATTTGGTGCTAATTGTCTAATGAATCTGTAATGTTGTCAACATATTTACTGGGGCGGTTCTTGGTTCTTGAATAGTGGTATACAAGTTCTGTTGTATTAACGGGGTGATATTATCTGCTACTTGTAGGCTCTGGATATGATACGTGGCAAGAATATTATTCTGTTGATGGATTCACACCTGGAGGGAAAGTTCTCAACAGAAGAAGCTACCGTAGTTGTCGAGCTCGCCTCTCAGTGTTTGCAATATGAGCCTCGAGAGAGACCCAACACGAAAGATCTCGTTGCAACACTTGCACCATTGCAAACTAAATCAGATGTAAGTGTGACAGAGTTTCTTGAATTTTATTTCTTGTTCTTGAATTCGTCTTTTAAAAGTGTTAAAAAACAATTTGGTTACAGGTTCCATCTTATGTAATGCTTGGAATAAAGAAGCACGAGGAGGCACCTTCGACACCACAAAGGCCACTTTCACCATTAGGTGAGGCTTGCTCTAGAATGGATCTCACAGCTATTCACCAGATCTTAGTCATGACCCATTACAGAGACGACGAAGGCACAAATGAGGTAACAGCATGATAGTTTTGGTTTCAGATACTAAAACACATTAAAAAAGAGATATTTATCTCGTTAACAAACTCTTGGAGTTTATAATCTGTTTGGCTTCAGTTGTCTTTCCAAGAATGGACGCAACAGATGAAAGATATGCTTGACGCACGGAAACGCGGTGATCAAGCTTTCCGCGAGAAAGATTTCAAAATGGCCATAGACTGTTACTCACAGGTACTCACTTCTTCTAGGTTCGGATTCTTTGAATCTTTGGTGCCATTCTGTTCAGTTTGATGATAGTTACATACACTGCATTGCTTTTTTGGGCAGTTTATCGACGTTGGAACAATGGTGTCACCAACTGTATTTGGTCGGCGAAGTCTATGCTACTTACTATGCGACCAACCAGACGCAGCACTACGCGATGCGATGCAGGCGCAGTGCGTGTATCCTGATTGGCCAACGGCTTTCTACATGCAATCTGTGGCTTTAGCGAAGCTAAACATGAACACAGACGCAGCCGATATGTTGAACGAAGCAGCTCAGCTCGAAGAGAAGAGGCAACGAGGCGGCAAATGATCTTGATTCTTAGAGAACACCAACGTTGTTATTACATCTTCTTGTAAAATTTGATGAGCTTCAAGAATTGTTTCTAAGCAGAAGAGAACAAAAAAGCGGTTAAAAAACTTGTCGCTGTGATTGTTGATTGGGGATGTAATGTAACCATAGGGGTAAGAAGAAAAAAAAAAGATTGATGTTTGTTTTGTAATGCAATACATGTTGTAAGTTTCGAAAAATACAAAATTGTTGTTCTTTTACATCGAAGATGGGTTCTGAGTTTAACTTTATTTATGAATTGTAAAATAAGCTACATCATGTAGACAAAAAAAGAGAGTTACAAGTTCAGATCAGAAACCCAAGTAACCGAGCTCAGTAAAAAAAAAATCTCTCTCTTTTGAGCAAGCAACAAACCAAATCCTTTTCAAACAAGGATTTAAGATGTTATCAGTTTTCCTTCTTTCATTTTTGTAATATTCCAGTTTGATAAAGAAATAATTTAAAGTAGGTAAAGCTTTCATAATTTAAATTGCAACCTTATCAAGATTAAAAGTGTTTTTAACTTAGTTTATTGTCAAGCCTAAAGACATAATGTTACATAGATATCTTATAAATCTTGTTTCAAGTGCTTCATTCTCCTCAACTTCGTCTTCTCTGCCCTCTCTTATTGCTGCTTGCTTATTGCTGATTGCTTACTACTCATCCACATCCGTTGCATAGATCTGGCACAACCTGATGTTCATAAATCATAATGCCAAGCACACTATAATACAGACAGCTCCGGATTTGGCGAGGGAAAAATCAATCGATGAGGATACAACGAATAGGAGATCCTTCAGCTCCAACCAGTCTTAGAGGTAAGCAATGGACAGTGTAGAGACCTGCCTTCACATCATCCAGCTTCAACCCCTCCACAAGTATAGTCTCCTGTCAAGATTATATCATTTTCTCTATCCATCATTACCAAATCTTCACTGTTCTGGATTTATCTGCTTAAGACAATGCTTTTGCTTACCCGGTCTTTCAGGAATACTAGGTGGGACGGACCCAGATCATCATATGCAGCTACTGATAGATAATCAAGCCCTAATATTTTCACAATGGATACAACCAAACCTCAGCTCAAAGACCAATCTCACCAAAAATCAACCAACAAATTCAGATGGAACTCTTAGAGGAGATGTAATTACCAACAAGTTTGATGTCTGTGTTGTCAACCAACCATTGTGCGCCGTCCTTCATGAATCCGACATAGCTTGAATCAAACTCTTTCTTGAACATAAGACGCCTGTCATTTGTTTTTTCATTTATCCACAGTTAAAACAAATCCAACACTCATTTCAAAACAAACCCAACACTCTTTATAACTCCCAAAAGCAGAAAGAAGAATAATAGAATTGATATATCAAAATGATCCTTACTCCTAATTTTGATTACCTGTCAGTGTTCAACGTCCTGAAGAGCACACGACGCACTCCTTTTGGAATGCGTAGAGATTTCATCACTTCAGCTACAAAATCATAAGAAAAAGTGTGCAATAATACGATCAATCATACAAACTATTCTTCTTATCATAGCCAAAAGATTAAAATTTTTAATCTAGTATCTGAAGACTAGACTCATCTCTGCCTTAGCACAAGTAAAATCAAATTGCTAGCAACGAACAAAAATTTCACTAACCAGTTATGTTCGTATCTCTGGGAACATCAACCAACAACGCAGGACCTGCCAAACGAAAATCCAATTCCTTTCACCGATTCGAAAAAAGAGAGAAAAAAACAGAGAAATTGGAAACATGAAACAGAGATGATACCATTGAGGACTTGGAGATCAAGCGAGTCTATATCGAAACCAGCATCGAGGTAGCTGTCGTAGAAGTGGCCAGGGGAATCAACGTGAGTACCAGTGTGAGTCGGCATCTTCATCTCCGAGTTGTTAGCGAGTGATCCGTTCTTTATGCTCCCAGCTAGCCACAGAAACCGGCCGAGTCCTTCCGATGACTCAAAAGACGGCATCTCCGGCGTGTAACGGTGACTGATGTCGAAGATTTTGCCTTCGCCGTAGACTTCACGGCGGAGAGGTTTGAGTTCATCGGCGAAACCTCCGTCGACACGAGCAGTTCCGGGGATGGAAGGGTAGGCATCGGAGGCGGCGGCGTCGGAAATGAGAAGATGAGGGAGGGAGAGGAGTGTGAGGAGGAGGAATAGTGGACGAACGGCCATTGTTTGTTTGATCCGATTTCGATCATTGCGAAGAAATGAATTGATTTTGATTAATTTGTTTTTTTTCTTTCTATTGATTTAATTTATGGGCCTGAATCAATTCAGTTAGAGGCCCATATCATCAAGACTATTGTACTTTTTATTTTGTTTCTAAGCACATTTAAACAAAACCAAGATCATTAAACTAGATTAAAAATGAAAATAGAAAGAGCCAAGCATAAAGCGAAAATCCAACAAGAAAATGATAATAGAATCCTTTCAAGCTCTTTAAGGAGAGAATCTTACTAATGATTTAAATATTGTGGAAATACGAAAAGAAAAAAATAATAAGATAATAAAATGGTGAATGGAAAAACTGATTTGTTTGAAAACTTATACATATTAGAAAAGATGAACATGTTAAATAAAAACAAAGATTGACATTATTACCAAGCAATCATTTTGTATCTTTCTTTACAATGAGCAGCTTTCGTGCAAATTCGCTTCATCTAGTTTTTGTGATAATTTACCTATAATAATAATAATAAGACATTCGTAATAAATAATGTGCTGTGTTCATTTTTAGATAAAATGTAAATCATGTTCTTCAAACCGGAAGTTTGTTCCCGTTCACGTTTTTAGTTCACCGAACACTCAAAATGACTAGGGAAAAAATTGTTAAGATTGTTGCCTCCGCACTCAAATCTTTCAGAAAGTTTAGCCGTGCTTCAATGGGTGTGAATCTTCTTGAGCTCAGTGGCCAGCCTCTCTTCTGCTTGATTTTTCTTCTCCACTTCATCTTCTAGAAGTTCAAGCTTCCCACAAAAAGTCTCAAAACTGGAAGTGTGTTCACCGAACATGTTCTCCATCACTTCAATCTTTGCATCTCTTTTGGCATTGCTGTAGGATATCAATATGGTGTTGAAGGAGAGCCCTGCCACAGTCAGAATCAAGGCAACATAGAACAAACCATGTTTTTTCTCTTCAAACCAGTTCATAAACTGCGTTAGCCTTTGAGCCGAGTTACGGTTGATATCGCATGAATTCTTCACCATCAGATAGACATGCTGAATTCCAGCTTCCTTCACAGCTTTGAACCATGTGAGTGAGGTGGTTTCTGCATTCACACATGACAAAAAAAAAACACAAACTTTTTTTTATAACCCAAAATACGCAAAGATAAAAAAACAAAAATCAAAGCAAATTATTGTCCGAATTCGAATTTATCAAAACAAAACAACAGATGACAAAAAGGTCAAGACTTGAACAAATAAAAAGTAACAATTTTGATAGATTTCATGCGGAATCAAAAATCATGGGTTTAAATACCTTCAAATTGGTTTGCATTATCCTATTGGGCCTATAAGATGAAGTCGGACTTGAAGCTCATACAGTTGTGGCCTGTGTATAGGTAATTTAAATGTCCAATAAAAATATTTAATAGTTTTCTCTATTACATAAAAATCTTGACGATACAAATCTTTGTAAATTAACAATTAATTTATGAATTAATAACTTAAGCTTGTCTTGTAGCTGATCTGCCATGGTTGCTTGCTAGTACTGTCGGTTGATGCTTAACCAGAGAAGGCATGATCTTGCTCAGTTATCATTTTACTTTGGTCTGTGCCAAGTGTAATGACTTCCAAATTGGAACCAACATCTTCAATGGCGGAGTTCATGTACAAAGAGGCAAAATAAACTCAGAAATCGATGGCCAAAACAAACAGTATAATGTTTCCAGATTGAAAAATTTGGTAGCTCGTAATTGTTTCTCAAAGTTATTGGAACAAAATAGTGGCATTACCTTAAACATTAATGTAAGCTGTTCTTCGCCACGCAGAAACAAGGAGAGACTCCAGTAACATGTAACGGGGTCACACATTCGACCAGCACTGGCTTCAATATTTTGCCAATTGGAATAAACCTGGAGACAGTTTTCCCACTGCAAAGCAGAAACACCAAAAAAATTCAAGTACTTGTATGATTTGTGAAAGTAGAGATGATAATAGCTCATGAAAATACTTTTTCATTGAAAGATATATTTATTAACGCTTTCTTGTTAGCACCATATACATACAGGAAGAAAACATTTTAAAATGTAAAAAGCAACAGTAAACTCAGATTAGCGACACTCCATCATGGAGCTGCAATAACTTTGACAACCCGCGCAATTCCATTTCTTCCATTATCAAAGCTTTCCTATTGGAGGAAATTAACATCGTATAAAAAAAAACATCATTGTTTTTATATCAACAATATTAATTTGTTTTCAGATTTATCTTTTAATTTTAATATATCACGTCATCATATTTATATGTTTTACAAATGATGGTATATTGCAGACCACAAACGGATTTATTATAAATTTATAATCTAAAGCAGATACACACTGAACCATAATGGACCGTTACAAACTAACTTAAATTTGGGTTATTGTCAAAATCACAACTTCCACATATACTTTGGAATCAGAAGAAGTCTCAACCGAATGGGTTATACTTGGACATAGACTATGGTTAAGTTAACATAGCCAACTACTGAACCATGTGTGATTAATCCTGTTCTGTTATCGGAGCCCATAGTATTGTGGAAGAGCGGTTTCAACCATCGCCTCTTGCGTCAAGGGTTCGTGGAAGGAGCAAAATGGCTTGGCTCTTACTGGAGCATTTCTTGTTGGATGGACTGGCCATGCCTTGATAAGTAAGTATGATCTCTTTGAATGGGTTTTGGTAATTCGTTTATAAAATCCAAGACTTTTTCAGATTTTTACCACAGAAGAGAGCATTGGTACAGAGTAGACAGATTGTTGAAGGAGACTGACACGCGTACAGATGAGGTCAATGCTATAGATACCCAGTATCGCACGGTAAGGAAAGTTTGACGGGATTATTGCTTTGCTTTCGTATGCATATTGGTGCGATTCGTAAACCATTTGAGTTTGTTTCACTTTCAGGTAATCTTCGAGAAATTGAGCGCGATTCGTAAATCTACCACCTAAATAATCCAGTCTCGTATCTTCCATCATGACCTTGTTTCTGCCTCTTTTACTTGTCTTGTCTTTTATTTGGACAATTATCTATCTACTTGTGTAAGTAGATGCCTTTAACTACTGCCTGTTGAGTTTGGTTCCTCTTTTCTCTTTTGCTATCCAGTTGAAACACATCTCTGCTTTGTTTATATCTTTTCGTTTGTCAAATATCAATGCCTGCGTGTGCTTATTATTCAGTATACTTCAATGGTTGCACTCTAATGCATGCTTCTTTGACATTCTTATCCCCGGAACCATGTCCGAGGAACTTGACATTGACAGTAATCCTAACTTAATTCTGGACCTAACTTTGATCTGATTGATACTAGCTAGTTAGTAAATAAACAATTTATTCAGTAGAAAGTGATGCGACTCAGGCTATATATATGTACCATCAAATCTTACGAGTCAACATGATCCAAGCTTTTCTTCTTTGTTATTGGGTAAACAAACATTATTTAGAAGACGAGGTGAAAAGTTCCAGCCAAGATAAGAAAATAATTCGAGTTATTTTCAAGTTTCAAGTTACAAGCCACCATTTTATATGTTAGCGTTATGCACAAAATAATAATAATAATAATAATAATAATACATGATATGTTATTTTAATCGTGTCTTATGTGATATACAAATATACAATCATACGTCCTCGTTAAGAACTAAAGGAAAGATATAAGTAAATCCGTTCGTGACAACTGACAAGTCCCTGGAAGACATCTGAAACACCAAACCATCTCCACTATTAAAGTATCAGAAGCTTTGGTCAACAAGAGCGTCTCAAGAAAACTACAAACTTTTATCTCTCTCATTGATTTTTATCCCTTGACTTTGAATATCTTAGAGAAAACCCTCTTAAAGTCTAAAGAGTAATCTCACTCTGCATGCTTGTGTTGGAACAGAACACTACTTGTTGTTGCGGCTGTTGCACTTTCTTCTCAATCTCCCATTTAGATTTTGCTATGACTCCATCACTCACAGGCTCATATGCCTGAGGGAAAAAACAAAGATCAATTATCCAAATGATTTTTTTTGTCTTTAGTTTGTTATCTTCTTCATCTTTACAGGATTTATGTCGGAATCTCAAGAGAAAAAGCAAAGCAAAATTTTTGGTGGGAACCCACCTCAAGTTTTTGGACAAGCTCTTTGGCATTAGGAGCAGAGACAAAGATGTGACGCTGAGATGGCTTGATAAAGCCATCATCAACGGCTTTATCAATGTGAGTGAGGAGGTAATTGTAATAACCATCCACATTTAACAAACCCACCTGCAGTTTTTTTTTTTTTCCCCAAATGGGAAACACAAAAGATCAAGATTTTATTATAATTTTGATTTTGGTTAGTGATTCAGAGAAAGAGCAACAAACAGTTGAAAGTTATGTGTCTTCTTTTTTACTTACAGGCTTGTCGTGAATTCCAAGTTGGGCCCATGCTATTACTTCCAGTAACTCCTCCAGTGTTCCATATCCACCTGAATATGCATTTGCAAGAACAGAGCAAATAAAAGTCAGTTACAAATGACTCTTGTTTTTAAAGAAAGATCTAAACTTTTGAAAAATCCTGAACTTGTTTCAAATGTGCAACCAAGTTTACAAGGATTCTCTAATCAATTCAACTTAAACAGTCTCTTGTTGCTTAACTGTCAAGTACTTGTAGGCTAATCAAAGAATCCATCTTTTTCATCTAATTGCAGTTGTACTTTAGAAACAATGACAAGTTTCACTATACCATAGAGATTCTGTTACTAACCAGACACAATTATTGATCTCTTGTACAGTTAAAGACACGCTTACTTTCTCATACCTTCTTTTGGTTAATATATCCATAGAACTGGTTAGACGAAGTATGGGCTAAGAGTCTCTAATACAGAGCCTAACGAGTAACAAACATTTTAAAGTTGGACAAAGTATCTAAGCTAGTTAGTAATTCTGTACCTGGTAATGCAATGAAACAATCGGAGTGGAGTGCCATTTCGGCTTTCCTTTGATGCATATCAGCCACAGCTCTTACCTCACCAACTGTTACTCCGGTTATCTATTATATCAAAATAACATTTCAGAGACATTCTCTTCAACACTCAGTATTCATTCAAGCAAAAAAAATAATTTAACCCTACCTCTTTGTCCATAAGAGTCCTTGGTATGATCCTTACCGAAAAAGCAAAACAAGATAGAGGCAAATCACACAACAATGTCAGATCATTAAGCAGCGAGGGGACAGAAAGCTGAAGTGAATAAATCATTGATATAATAAGGAGCGTACCCAAGTACATGTCCTCCAGCTTCATGAACAGCTTGGGAGACCAAACCCATGAGACCAATGCTTCCTCCTCCATACACAAGATTCAATCTCCTCGTAACCTGTTCCACAAAACAGAGAAGGAAAAAAAAATCAATACTCATTTCAAGGTTTCAGGACTCATTAAGGCACAAACATAACCGAACCAGCTCTTGAGCTAGATCAATGGCGGCATCTCTGTAACAGTCTCTGTTTCCGCTGCTGCTTCCACAGAACACACAAACCCTCTTGAACCTTGACTTCACTATTTCCATTCTCTAAGCCAAATCAGTTTGCGTTTTTTTTTTTTGTCTTTTCTTTCTCTTGTGGATTTGAAGATAATAAGTTTCTTTCTCAAAGAAGAACGTGTGGTTCAAGCTAACTCATTCTTGTTTCACTTTGTGAAGTAACTTAGACAATGAGACAAGAAATAATATAGACACAATAAAGCAAGAATGACAGCACTGTGCCATATCTCCAATCGCATTCAAGTAACAAGCTTTCTGCTTTTCCTTTTAATGGTTTAAAGAGTGGTTGCTTTTATGGTTATCAAAAAGAAAATACACTTTGGGATAAACTAATATTTTAAAAATACATTACAAGAACATAACTAAATTATACAGAGTTAGAACGGACAGTTAGACCTTTTGGAGGGAAAACTTAAACAAGCGTGACAAACAAAACACAACTCTTAAAGTCTAATAATTAAATAAGGGAAAGATATTCATTTTTTAAGCTATTTGAAAACAAATATTGATTTATCTCGTTCCTAACTTCGTTTTTCAAAGTTGGTGTGATGATGTCATAATACCTTTGTGGCTTTTTGTGTTAGGTATGTCTTTTTTTCTCTCTTTTTCTAGCAAGATGGTTCATCATCATCGAACCGTTTTTCTCCACTTTATTCCATTCAATGTTTCGTCCTTGGCTCAAACGTGTCGACTTCGGGTTGATCCACACTATATAATGGCTAAATTTTATGGATCCCACATCATGACCCATGCTCTTGGTGTATATGTGTCAACAAGTAGGTTTTTCTCCTGACACAACATTCCATTATTTGTGTCTTGGGTTTACACATTAACCAAACCGACACGTAGTTCACTTTTCTGAAACCAAAATAGCATACAGTTCTTCTTCCGTAATAGTGGTCAATGCCTAACTTTGACTCGGTCAGAGAAATGCTAACTTCCCTTTAACTACTTTTTTACAAACATGATGCAAAATATGTTCCTTTTCAAACTTAAGAACCAAATGCCATCATTATCAAACACTAAAAGTTAGAAGCTACTGCATGAAACATCGAATGGTTCAAATATTATGAAATGTGAATCAGTGATAAGATTTCATACTCGGATTAAGCTTTTTGTGTAATTTAGATGGTCTACAAAAATGTTATAATTATATGATTTTAAAGGGAAAAATTATATCATCAAAATATGATAATATTTTCATATTTATTATGTTTTACTTATAATAGTTAATTTATAGTTTGCTTATATTTTTCTTATAATATACTTATAATATGTTTATAATTTTCTTTTTTGTTTGGAAAGCAAATGTTATGGGCATAGTCCATAACCAGGTTAATGTATTGTGTTCAGGCAGCTAGATTCCCTTATCTCTTAGGTTATGTTCTTCACTCTATTACACATTCATCTTAGATACCCTTAGTTATCATTATTATGATATAAACCTATCGCTATTGAATCCTTACCAATCTACCTTTTTTTACCAGTGTCAATTATCTCAAACTCTATATATCTAACCTTTTCTTCCTTGTGCTTGGACAAATTGGTGGGCAGATCTAAATGGTAAGTGTTTTTTCTCCTCTTGTTTTAGATCATTTTATGTATTTGATCTAATATTATAAATTTTATCATACATGCCCTTTGATAGACTCTTGTATATCACATGTTCTATCAATGGAACCCCAAAGGTGCCATGTGGGCAGGGGCGGACGTAGCACTATAGAACCGGGGTCACGTGCCCCCTACTGAATTTAAAAAAAAAATATTTATAGCTTAAACAAATTTTGTTAAATATCTTTAATTACATGTGAAAAAGAGAAAGTGCCCCAGTCCATTAGAAAATTCATTTTTAATAAACTAATAAAAGTTCAATATGTAAAAGATTTCAAGATATAAAAGCTCGTAGGATACATTTGTAGGTTTTGTTTTATCATTTTATTTCTTTTCTTATATGTTAGTACTATGGTTTTTCTTGTTTGAATATTTTATTTTATTTGATGAATTTTTTTGTTTTTTTTTAATTTTGTGCCCCCATTTAAAAATGTTTCTAGATCCACCCCTACATGTGGGATAATATGACCTCAAACTCTGCCCTTCTATCAAAGGATAGAGGGGACGGGTGGAAACCAGGTCCGGCCCTTGGCATGTGCCAAGGGTGCAAATGCACATGGTCTAAATATTTTTTTTGTGAAAATTTGTGTTATATTTCAAGGCATTTTCGGAAATTTAGGGTCCTGTCAAAATATTTTCAAAATATTTAGGGTCCTGTTTGCAAAATCAAAATTATTGCACTGGGCCTTTTAAACTAATGCGCCGGGCCTGGTGGAAACGTTGTCGTTTGGCGAACCGGATGAGAATCTGAAGCACGTGTTGAAAATAAGTTTGGATGACACGAAAAATGACTATTACACGATCGGTACGTACGATCGGGTTGGAGATAAATTCGTACCGTATAACGGGTTTAAGATGGACAGTACGGCTCCGAGATATGATTACGGGAAATATGACACGTCGAAAACGTTTTACGACTCGGATAAGAACCGGAGAATCTTGCGGGGTTGCCGGGTTGGGTCAACGAGTCGTCGCCGGAGGAGATAAACATTATTAAAGGCTGGGCCGGTTTACTGGTAAACCAATCTTAGATTTTTTTTTTTTTTTAATTATAATTTACTAATTTAGACGTAATGAAGTGGTTGATTGTGTTTGATCAGGCGATTCTATGAATCAGGGAAGATATTGATGCAATGGCCGGTTTAAGAGATAGAGAGGTTGCGTACAACGCACGTCAAGCGGGGAATTTTTTTTTTTTTGGAGGGAGGAGGTTCCGTTATTGAAGTCTAGTCACTTCTTCACAGGCAGATGTGGAGATAATTTTCCATGATCGTGGTTTAGATAAAGTCGATTTCATCAAGCCGGATTGGACCGAACGCAACTGATCTGCAGCCAGAAGAATGCTGCATCGTCGGTCGAATTTGGATTGATATTATTGGCTTCAAAAGACTTGGAAGAACACGCATCTGTCTTCTTCAGAATATTCAGAGTTCGGCAGAAAAGGAAGAAGCATGTCGTGGTAATGTGCTCTGACCAAAGCAGAGCATCCCTCGAGAAGAAGAATCAACAACATACGGCGCTTTTGTGGATGTCATTAGGCTTAGGCTTAAAACATCAATTTATAGTCTATTAGAGAGCGTCATTTTCGAGCTCTATGTGATTTCTGAATTTGCTGATGCTGAAGAAAGTAAGTGATCAATTTATTCTGTGTTGTTGCTTTCAGTTTCCAAAAAGATTTGTTCTTTATAATTGTTTGTTTTGAACAGAGGAGTTCTTTACATCGATGCGTAACCAAATTTTCTCGGACAAAAATTATAATTCTACTACAGTTCGTATCAACCGTGCTACAAATTAGAAATCCAAAAACAAGAAGAACAGCAAAAGAGACTAACACTGAAATGAAATCGGAAACTAGTTTAATACTAGTAACTAGAGTAGGTCTGTAAGTGAAGCTTATTGGAAATTTTGGATGCCTCTTCCAATTCTTACCTAGTTGTTTTGGTTAATGTTTTGTCCTGTTCTCCCTCTGTTTCATGATGTTCAATTGTTTTAGACTCAAGAGATTTGGTCAAATATTAACGATAAAGAGGAGAAGAAACCAGAAAGATAAAAGAACCACATTAATTAATAATCTTGATTTCTTTGATTCCCAAGAAAACTGTTAATGAAAACTGTTTGAGTGATTAGCTTAATTTGTTAATGAAACAAACTTGAGGTTTTATAACTTAATACCGCCATATATACTATTAGTCCTATACAAAATTCTGATAAATAGTTCACCTTGGCCACTATTTTTTTTTTTTTTTTTTCGTTTTCCACATAAAACTGTTTTATTTTATTTTTATAAACAACATATAATACAAAATGCGAACACATGTAAATACATCATTGCGATAAAGTTTGTATGATACGATAGCGATTCTCGTGTCTATTCTATCGAAAAATAATTAAATTTCTTCAGTGGTGTAATGATTTTCCATGTAAAGTATAGCCATCTCGTTATCTCAGTATAGATGGGCCAGAGGCATAATTTAAGGTTGAAGAAATTAATAGTCTCTCTCTCTATAGTAAGTTTATTAGTGCACACTTAGCGAAATGTCACTCTACTATACTCTATAGCGATCACAAGTTGAGAGGAGACTTAAAAAAAGACATACTATATATAATTGTGTAATTGGTTAGTTACTACAGATCTAGCTACGATTTAGCATGTCCTATGCATTTGCAATCTGATTCATAACTAACCGAAACGTTTATAAACTAACAATAGATGTCATGGACCTTATGGTTAATAAGCAGATCTAACAGTTTAGTTTCCCGCAATACAATGAATAAGAAGGTTAACTTTTGTATTTCAAGTGCCTAATTATTTTTTCTTTTGCATAATTACGGTTTTAAATCCTCTATTTTGAATAACCAGATGAATCATGAGACAGCAATATACTGTATAGGTTTCGCTTTCATGCTTCTCATATATCCTTCACATAAAGATTCGGGAACCAAGTAGCCACTACTTAAACGAGGTCCACTTAACTTTTGAAACTTTGGCTCCACATAGTAAAGAGCCGACAACCACTAGTTGTATTGTTTTGTCTTTTTGTTAAACACGGCCTAGTTGTATTGTTTACCTAATATTTCATTTTGAAAGCTTTTTTAGAAGAAAATAAAATGCCGAGTTAAAAGTACCTCCAACTAGTAGTATCTCGACCGACACCTAAAATCTGGTAATGCCAAAGCTGACTTTACCATCAAAATCAACTTGACACACAATATATCGCAAGCCAACCTTGTCTTTGACTTGAGCTTAGCCACCTAAAACCAGATGAAACCAATTGTATCATAAATTCAAATCTTTAAGAGAGAACCCTAGGACATCATAGCAAATGCCTAATTGGTTGTTGAAAATGACATAACGACTCTTTCCGTTTCGCAAGACAACATTATTTTCAATCCGATCCGAGATCCACGTGGAATGTCATCACATAAAGCGTATGTGTGGTGAAACCTTGATTAGAAAGAAGGGGAAAAAAGAAGGTTATCATAAATAATTCGTATTTACGTGTTTAGCTAAATCCCTTTTAAGTCACGTCGTTACCAATCAAGCTTAACTTTATCATATCTTTAATATGCATGGCCCTTCATTTGAACTTTCAAGAATAATGTGATGTTTACATTATCCTCGACCCGGTATTCAGAACTAATGACCAAATTTGGGAGAGCCTCACCTTAAACCAGAATATTCAAAAACTAAAAAGAAGAGAGAAAACACCTTGTCCCGGGTTTCAATCAACACTCTCAAACAAAAAAAAAATCCACAAAAGGACCAAGATTGGGTACTTTCATAATCGTTGCTACGGGGCCTTGCTAAGACTTTTCAATACTCCAATCTGTGATCACGAGGAAACAACGTAAAGCTAGGGAGTTCAAAGTCAAATTTGTGACTATATGATAAATTTTTATAAGAAAGGACATATATACGATAAATTGTAATGTATAAACTTAAGAAACAATATTACTAGATGATCATATTCAGCCTGAATAGATTTTTTTTAATGCCTTTGTAAACTTATATATATTCACAAATTCTAGTTGACTAGTTTGACTTATTTAAGTGTCTTCCTTTAATTCGATCTTAATTGAATCTCTTATTACCAAACGAGAAAGCAATCTAGTAATTATACTATTTCGTTTACATGTTTACCGCAGGGCTAGACAAAGTATATGTGATATCTTCTTCGATCTAATATTTGGTTCAATCCGATTCCAAGATTTTTTGGATAACCGTAAGTTTATGCACCTAATAATCTTCACTTAATAGTTGACCACGAGATTTGAAGCTACTTTTGAAACTTTGGCTTTGTATATAATATAATCAGTCTTGTAAAAGCAGGTGACTAGATGCCTACTCTTTATATCTCTGCACTTACTTTTAATTACTTTTGCACAAAAAAATAGTCGAGTCGAAAGTAACTCGAACTTTAAATATCCCCCGATCAGTATATCTATCAAGTCGTGTAAACAAAGAGACAATGAAGGAAGCTTGGCTCAAAATTGACGTCTGGTTTGACCAAAACACCCGAAGAGCAAACGAATTTAAATTGAACAATTATAAACACAACTTAACGCGAACCAGTTTGGTAACTTTTGCCCTTGACTTGAGTAACAACCCAACAAAATTAGAAGACTTTGATATATACCAGTGGGTCCCGCTTTTGAGTATTTGAAAGTGACATAGCTGATTACGTCATTACGCTTACGTCATATCTTATCAATTATCAAGGTTCTACACACACTAGAGTTTTTTTTTTTTTTGGTATGAATATTAAGAAAATGATACAATTAGGTACACACTGATTACACACACTAGAGTTCATTTCCAGTTTCCAACTAGTCAAGGTATACAGTGTTTGAATGTGTAAGGGAACTAAATAGTAGTATGGATCAAGCAAAAAACGTGGAATCAAAAGTCTAAACATATTGAATGATCAAAAACAGATTAAATTGTCTATAATATATGTTTAAATGGAGAAAATATAATAAACATATGAAATAAATGTTTAAAAAGTAAAAATAGAAAAATGGTGAAGAAACTAAATAAAATTGGTTAACTGGCGGAAGAAAGCACCTTCTTTTCTGTGCAGTATCATCAATCCGCAAGCACAATGTATTTTACTATTTTCATTTAGTTTATCATGCCGCGTTGTGTAATACATTTTCTAATCTCCTTTTGTTTTATTTACTGAGCAGTAAAATATGCATAAAACTCGTGAATGATGATGATTACTAGGACGATTCGAAATTCGACCGTGTTTTCTCGTGTCTCTAGTCAAATCCATAATTAATGATAATGCCAATATAATAACGCACGTTCCCTAATCCCAGTTAACTTAACTTCCTATATAATGGAATAGATGGAGAGAGAGAGAGAGATATAACTCATTAATACTCATACAATCTGTGGCTATACGTTGATAACGCGATTGAAATCTTTGAGAGAGAGGCAAAAAAAAAAAAAAAAAAAGTTTAACACAATGTCAAAAAAAGTTTCTGCCAAATCGTTTGATTTGGAATCACAAGAAAGTGGTGACTCTCCTTTATTTATGTCACCAACCCCCTCCAAGAATCCGCAACCACTCTCCGGCGATAACAACGGTGGAGATGGTGGGCGGATTCCGGTAGAAGAGTGGCTGCCGATCACAGAATCAAGAAACGGAAATATTTATACGGCGACGTTTCATCTTCTCTGTTCGGGATTTGGTTTCCAAGTGCTTCTCCTTCCCGCAGCTTTCTCAGCACTCGGATGGTAATATCTCAAAACCAAATCAAAGTTTCTCTCTGATCGTTAGTTTTCTCGAATTTAGGACATACCCATATAGTTTTTGCAAATTAATGTCTATGCCTAAAACACAATTATTTTATTTTTAATTTGTTTTCCAGGGTATGGGGAATGATAATTTTAACCGTAGGATTTGCATGGAAGCTCTACACGATATGGCTTCTTGTTCATCTCCACGAAGCCGTACACGGCATACGTTTCAGTCGATACTTGAGACTCGCAATTGCTTCATTTGGTATATATTAACAAATTCTTAATTTCCCACCTTGATCAATTTTAGGGAAAACTTCAGTTTCTCAAAACGGTACCGTTTCTTGTTGTTCTTGTTATGTGAAAATATAATTAGGTGTGAAGCTTGGGAAGCTTCTTGGAATATTCCCTGTGATGTATCTCTCAGGAGGAGCTTGTTCGATTCTGGTTATAACCGGAGGAAAAACAATAAAGCAACTTCTACACATTCTGTCTGAAGATGAGACTGTGCCACTTACTACCTTGCAATGCTTCATCATCTTTAGCTGTCTCGCGGTGGTCATGTCTCAGTTTCCAAATCTAAATTCTCTTTTCGGACTCTCTTTGATCGGTTGTGTTATGGCCGTAGCATATTCAACCGCAATATGGATTTTACCTCTAACTTGTGATCCGCAAAGGAATCAAAACAGTGTCTCTTACGCTACAACGGATACAAGTTTTGCTAACATTTTTAACGCCATTGGATTGATAGCTCTTGCTTTCCGTGGGAACAACCTCGTCCTTGAGATACAGGTCTTGACATTATATATTTGATATATTTCATTTAAAACGGACTTGTACGTTTTCAAATATTAAATACTTTTAAAAAATATTTATAATTATGTCTATGATTATTTGTAGGGTACTCTTCCTTCCGATTCGAAGAACCCTTCGAGTAAGACAATGTGGAGGGCAGTGGTGATCTCTCATGTCCTCATCGCGATTTTTATGTTTCCGTTATCGATTGTTTTATATTGGGCATATGGAGACAAGGTATGTCAAAATCCAACACTTCTTGATTTTTTTTTTCTTTTTTTCGAAAAAATAAATATTTTTTCTTCAACACAAGTTAACGCATACGTCATACGTATATCAAAGATTGATACTTTAATAATGTTATTTCTTATAAATGATAGATTCCGGCCACGGGAGGTCCTATAGGCAGCTACTTAAAACTTTACGAACAAGACTTTTCGTCGAAGCGAGTCGCTTGTTTCATACACCTCACGTTCATCTTCAATTGTTTGTGCTCATATCCAATAAACTTGATGCCGGCTTGTGACAACGCCGAGATGGTGTATACCACCAAGAGACAAAAGCCTTGTTCCTTCTTTGTCCGGATGATGTTGCGTGTGTTCTTGGGTTTGGTTTGTTTCTTTGTAGCCGTTGGATTCTCGTTTTTGCCTTATCTGGCGGTCCTTATCGGAGCAATAGCCTTGCTTGTTACGTTCACGTACCCGTGTTTCATGTGGATCTCTATCAAGCAGCCTCAAAGGAAAAGCCCGATGTGGTTTCTCAACGTTTTGGTGGGAAGTTTAGGCGCTTCTCTCAGCGTTTTGCTTATCGTTGCCTCGGCTTTGCGACTAGCTGATAAGGGTTTACATGCGAACTTCTTCAAACCCTAAAGCATTCTTGCAATTCTTAGCATGTAAATAGGATTTTCTTGCACAAGACGCAACACTTGGAAGCACCTTTTATCGAATGACCACCAGGAGCTTGGAGTTACGGAAAACGGCAGCGTATTGGATCTCCACCAACATATTTGGATTGATAAGACAGATGGTCTCGATTGATGGCATATTGGAAAATACGAGAACAGCTTAACATAATTTATTAAGGGTTGAAGAGTTGGATTAAACCAATTCTTTTATTTCAAAAAGAAAAAGAACAACTCATTAATTTTTTATAGATTCAAATTGTTAATCGAAATATTCAAATATTCAAATCTTGTAATTATGATTTATTAGTAAACATCTCACACAAGTAATAATTATGATTTATTAGTAAACATCGCACACAAGTAATGTAAAATTATGAAAAAAACAATATTTAGTGAATCCGCCGCTGAAAATGTGTATTGGTTCTAATCTGTACACGATATATACCTCTGCTATAATTTAAGCTTCTCTGTTATAGTTAAAAACCAAAGAAAATCTGATTCCGCTGCTCATTTCAATGATCAGAGCAAGACTTAGAAAGATCAAATTGTCTTGCCAAGTTTATCGCCATGGAAAGTGATGTTGCATCTTATGTTCGTGTAAAACTTAGTCTTGACCAATCGGCCGAGCACATAGGCTCGTGATCGCAACGTGAATGTCAGGTTAAGAGGCAGCACTACTCGGTCCGGTTTTGTTCTTTAAAGCTGGTTTTGCTCAACACGAAATTAGGGACATTGATGATATGTTCAGAGTGTTATCATCGCGTATCGGTCTTAAAATAAGGATACGAAAGGCCGAAAGGGTCGAAACCAAGGTGGGGAAAGAACTAAACAAAACCTTCCTTTGATAAAACCAAATAAATCAGTGAGAATAACGTAAGTGTTGAAATTTCTGTTGTGTGAGAATAATCATGGCTTCTTTCAGTATCAGCCGTGTGTGTGTGTGTTGTGTTTGTTTATTTGGTTTTTTCATATGTTACTTATTCATCTCGTTGATTGTATATATTGAAATAGGGATCTGTACTCTGTAGTTGTACCTAGATATATTTTGGTAAATATATGTACCTAGCTTTTATTTCGTGTTATAGACTATATATATAATATATGTAATGATAATATTAGATTATTTTTTTGCGATGGAGTTTCGATTTATATACACATGCCAAATTGTTATCTTTGTGTTAAAAAAAAATACAAGATCCTTGTCCTTTTGACACCCAACATCATTACAAAACCATTTGCTTAAACCCTATATCTACTACACATAATATTTGACACAAATGTATTTGAGCTCCAACATAAAAAAAAAAAACCACTATCAAAATGAATCAGACTCATCAGGAGTGAATACGTGCACATAAGTCAAAATGGATAAAGGCACTAAGCACATGTATCTTTCTTGGTAATCTGAAAACATTACTTCACTTGGATTTCAGAAGAGATGTGAATACGTGCATTGACGACGGTGTCGCCCCAATCACGGAGGAAATCGGCGGGAGCTGGTCCTGGTCTAGGTCGGACCAAGCACCTGACATCATAACCTTCGTCTAAAGCTCGCCGGACGATTTGTCTTCCCAGTGTCCCGGTGGCTCCGACCACCAAGATGCTCGTCGGTCGGACTGGAGTCCCCGGCGCAAGATTAACCGAGGAGGAAGAGTTCTGGTGGTTGAGAGTGCCACGTGTAACAAGCTGAGCGGGGAGCCTGAGAGAAGCCACCATCACCACCAGTTGGAAAAAGAGAGAGAGAGTTGATGTAAGTTTGGCCACGTCAGCTAGTCTCTTTTAAAACTGGATTAGTTACTTTTATTTCGTTCCTGACTAAATCTAATAAATTTTTTAACCGAGTTTGGTCTCAAAATTCGCAAATGGAACCAGATAGATTGTCATTTGGCCGAAGAAGATTTAAAAGTTAGGCCCGCTTGAGTATTATGGGTTAAATTACTTGACTCAATCATTACCCCACCCAAATTATCCGGCTTTTTCAGTTTGATAACTGTAATGATTCGTTCGGATAATGATGGTTTATTTTATACCTTCCGTTTATAAACATGCCTCATGACATAGATCACTGATGACACATACCTAAGAATTAAGAAATCAACAACCTCTTCTATAATCTTCCATAATGCTACTTTATTATCGGGATTCGAGATTTTTTACATGAATCTTTAATTTGTGAAGTCAATTTCGTTACATCATCACTTATTATTTTACACACTCCTATCGATTATTGAATATATATACAAGATATAGTTTCGCTACTTTACGTTGATCATATATGAAAGCGAAAGCTCCCTCACAGGCTAGTGAATTTAGTTATATGGATGGTTGTCCTGCAAAATAGTATTATATTGCTCGTTCTTGTTATTTGCTATGGAACAAGTTGTTATCTTCATCATAATATTGAAATTGAGAAACTATATAGATTATTTAAAAAGAAGGTTGAAAATGTGGTTTTCATAAAGTCATATGCTAGAACGAAAAAAAAACATTCATTGCGTAAATCAATAATGGAGTAAAAAGAGGGAGTACGACTGTATATATAAGTCTCAAAATGAGAGTTCAATGATTCTAAAACCAACACCCTAAACTTCCAAAATTTCCACCTTATTGAGATATTATATATATAAAGATAATGAAGATCTATATACATTCTCAATATCAAGAACAAATCCTCAAGATCTCTAAGACTTCCTTTTCAGTAGGCTTTTTTTTTGTTCTTTGATTTAAGACTGAACTGTAAGTGCATGTGTAAAACAATGTCAAATTACAGTGAAGCGACCTGAAAAAACAAAAGAAAAGTTTGTTTTTGCATTGGTTGTCTTGTCTCACAGTCTAAAAGTTTTCATAGGTTCCTTTATTGCATTGGCAAGTGGTCTCTCAAGTTCTTCCGATTTGATAGAAAAGCTACGTGTTGATAGAGAGGCTACAAGAAAATATTTATCAAATCACTCATCATTTCTTGTGAAAATATTAAACTAGAAAATACCAAGAAAGATCCTAATCATATATTTAACGAGATTGGAGCAACAGTGTTTTCTTCCTCAGATTATTCAATACATTTTCAAAGTCTCATATAATCATCAGTCATTAGCCTTACAAAAAAGGTAACTCGATTGCAGATATTAAAAACATAAAAAAAATAAACATAGCTTCAAAGTTTTTTTTTTTTTTTTTTGGGTCAAGAACGATTTCATTAATATTAAGCTTCCAACTTACACCAAACAGAGGGAATTAGCCATCCTCTTAGACAAATACAACAAAGCATACCAGCAAATAACATTAACCCATATAGTTTTTTTGAGATAAATTGATAGCAGAATGGAGACATGGTTCGCTTGCTTCAATGTGACCATTACGGCATCGCCGAGAGATCGAAGAGTAGTCACTTGGATAGGTGACTTTAATAGCCAATCTTCATCTTCAAAGTTCGTTGGGACGAATTTGATTGCTCCATGAGATAGTAAATCGATAAAGAAGGTGGCGGGACTTACCAGCCTTGAATCTGGAGGATAGCAAAGGCTTAACAAGAGTCTCTCCTTATGGAAGAAGAGGTATGATAACAGTTTCTCCCTAAATAGAAAGAAAAATGATAGAATTTTCTCAACCGCATAAGCAGCATGAAACTCCTCGAGTCTAGAATCGGGAATGACATCCATTGAATCGCATGAATCACATAGCTTCAAAGTTTAGACATAATATTTTTCACTCAACCCACCACAAAGACAGAAGCGTGTAAACAAAAAGACAACGACAATTTCTCATTTACCCTTTTTTATTTTGTCGATCCCTTGGTGGAGCTTGAACATCTCTTGGTGGAGCTTCTCCACTTCAAACGCAAGGCTGTCTTCATGCTTCCTGTGATACTTCTCGCTTTCATTCACAACCTGGTCAAGCTTTTTGGTCAGTAAATCAATCGTCACATTGGTTTCTTCAGCTAAAGTGCGTAGAACGCTAATCTTTTTGTCCCTCTCCATGTTGCCGAACATAGTGATCCCTGTGGTGAAGGAGTACCCACAAATTGCCAAAACCACAGCTATCATGGTGGGGCAATACGTTTCAGCGAAATGGAGAGAAGCCAACCGCAGAGACTCTCTCTCTGTTGGAGAGTAAAGAATCGCGGGCTTGCTCGTAAACGGCCGTAATTGTAAAGGCGAACTTTTCCTTTTTTAGACCACGTCATAGCGAGTCGCATAGCACAGTTGGGCTTCTTCTCAAGTATTGCCTTCACAAGAAGAAAGAGACGCTGAGTGGCGGCCACCTTGAGGGCCTTGAACCACGTAACCTGAGCTTCCTCTCTCTCTGATAGAGAGCAAAACCTCTGCAAAAGAGAACAACAAAATCAAATCACCGGAGCTGGAGACCACAAGGGAAATGAATGGGTCACAAGGGAAAACAATAAAAAAGGAGATATAATGTGTAACTAGATGATTGCACGCTGATTGCACGCGCCTAATGCACGTGTATTTGGTAAACTTTAGTAAATTGTTTTTGGTAATTGGTAAACTTTAGTAATTTATAGGTAAATTTCGAATTTAGATTAAGCTCTTATCTAGAAATTATGTTATATATCATATATAGGTGATACCTCTCGCCTAATGCATGAATTGTGTTAACATTTTTTTTTTAGGATGTAGATTTATGTTCATTCGATATATTTTTAATACTATTTTGAGATTAATATATTTTCTGTTTTTTTTTTTTATTATTTTCACTGTTTATTTAAAATATTTGTCTTTATTTTTAGATAAAATATGAGTATCTGATCCTTGATTTATAGTGTATTATTCACTTTTGGTTGTTTAACATTTACAAATATTTATGTGATTCGTTTTCAAAAGTTTAAAAGGGCATATGATTCAACTAAATTTAAGACTTTTACACTAACTACTAAAAAATGTAGCAAAAGCAAACATTTTTAAAAATGTACAACTAAACATTGAAAAAAAAAATAGTAATATCCATTACGTATTTCAGTCAAAATATTTTTGTTGAATGTTTTTATGCCAAAATTATTATTCTGCTAATTTTTCACTAAAACTTAAATCTTCAAATTTTTCGCCAACAAATTTTACGTCGAGAAATTGTTTCAAATTTTTTACCGCAAAATAGTATAATTTAGTTATGGAAAATATTCTTAAAATTCATCTTGAGAAAGCAAATAATTATATTCTGCAATATTTCTACCAAACAAAATCCGCTCTTTTGCTTCTGATTTTTCATAACAAAACTAAAACCAAAAAAATATATTGCAATAACAGTAATATTGAAATACATGATAAGAACAAATGGTGCGGGGGTTATATGAATTTTAATTGTTTTGTTCTCAATGTAATTTTTTTATTGAATAGGGACATCATTTTTGATATTATGTTGAGATTAATATATGTTGTTTTTATAATATAATATGAAATATATTGTTACTTGTTAGCAATGATGTCACAATAAATGTTGCCATTTTTTATTTGTTATATTATTTTCTTTAAATTTTGGAATTTAGATTGAGTATATTCGGAAAATATTTTGAATCAAATTTGTGTATATTCATTAATTGCTACAAATTTAGAATAAATGAGTTTAAAGAAACAAATTTCTTAATTTTTTTTACTTATTTGCATTTCTTCTTCTGAATATTAAAATATATCTTTTTCTTTTTTGAAATCTATTATACGTGATATATAAATGATTTTTATTTTATTTAATTAAATCAAATTTTTTTAACCAATTCCATATTCGAATTTTGAGATAGTCGGTTTGATGGGATCTTTCGGTTTGATTTAAATAAAATCATGGGTCGAATAGTTAAATTAAATAAAGAAAAAATAAATTCAAAAAAGTGTGAGCTCGCCGTATCAAAAAAAAACTTTGGTCTTTAATAATATAATGTAGGATGTATGGGAACTTGTGTACGTTTTAGTTTTTAATTTCTCACGATAATAAGTCAATACTTAATTAGTTAAGGTCCTATTTTACGGCTTAAAAACTATCTACATGTCCGACACACGTTACCAATTGACTTGGTCATTATAAGTCCTATTTTAAACATGTTAAAACTTAAAATAATGGTTGGTAGTGCGCACACACACAAACGTTTAAAATTTGGTCTGACAATTCTATTTTAGGTGGAGAATATTTCCTAAAAACCGTTACAGTAATTTGTTTGCGCACCGAAACACATGCGTTTATGTTGCTATTCCTTCTCTCTAGCTTACGTTACTTCAAATCCCGCTTGAACGAGAATCTGGAAATTTCTACCAGCAGTAAAATGTAATTAACAACCTTATTACCTTTGCTATTGCATAAGGCCTAGAAGGCTGAGCATGTGTTTGTGTGTAACAATCTTATCATTACTTATAGACTTTTCACTCATTAAAAGAAGCGTCTCTGATTATTTAATTGCATAAAACTCATAATAACGTCCTATGGGAGAAATAGAGGAAACCCAAAATATGTACTTTTGTTGACAGAGAATTTTCCGGGTGAAATCAAAAACAAACCGAATCATCTCTTACAATATTCGATTTATTCTGGTGGTGTTATTTTGCTCACCCCTTCTTACAAGACTCAAGAAGCTGACCGATTCTGTTGGAATGCAAATCAAGCTTTGTCAAAGAAGAAAGTCCTCCTATGGTATTTGGCAATACCACAATGTGGTTCTCAAGCCAAGTTAGACTCGTTAACTTGCCAATAGAATCTGGAAGCCACTCTACAATTGATCCGTTAGCTTGTGCTGTAGATTTCGCTCCTGAGTAGCTTTCTCAGCTGATACCTCAATCAAACTAGCTAGTTTTATCAAACTCAGCTTTCTCTAAAGGCAGAGACGATAACTGGTTGCCACTAAGAGTAATGTAGACCAAGTTCAACAATTCTTAAAAGCCTTTTATTTCTAGTTTTTATTTGATAATGAAAAATCCATGAACACCATAGGGGCTGAAAGAATTTACAAACTCTTCAAAGCAGAAGATATCTTCACTAAGATAGCTAAGAGAAGAAGTCTTCACGGCTATTACCATCATCTTCATCATCAGGGACGTTATCATCGTCGCTGTCATCATCATTGAAGGTGAGGACAAGATCAAGAAGTTCTCTTCCAGAAGATTCTCCTTCTCGGCTTCGGTTTTGCAGCGAGAAGAGTTGTGCCAATAGTTCCACCGGTGTAGATGTCCATCCCCTCGGCTTTCCCTTGCGCTGGAACACAAATTTCAAAACAATAATATCCAGTGACCATCATTAGCAACATCATCATAATCATCTAGGTAACTTTCACTACCACTATCAACATTCCTCTCACTACCACCATCACCATTATAATCCACAGTGTTATCAGATTCAATAAAACATATGCATCATCAAAATCCATGTCATCATCATCTAATTAGCTGCTATAATCATAATCATCAACATCATCTTCAGTAGATTCATCTTCTCCCTCGTTCCCATCCATTACCAAGATCCAATCGTCGTCATACTCATATGGAAGCTAAGAACGGATAACCAAGGAGTGCGAAAGCGACTCGGTAAGTGGACATTTTTCAAACAGTGGCCAAATTAGTTTGAGGCCATACCAAGATCAAAAACACTCAAGTAATTTGTATTATTTGTGTTACAAATTTCACAAATTTTTGAATCTTTGATGAATTCAAAGGATTACCATTCCATCAACCGCACAGGTTACGATGGTTCGATCATCAGAGAAAGGTATAAACTTGGCCTGGAACACGTTATTAGCGTGACCTGACCTGAATTGGAAGAAAAGCTTAACGTTCCCAAGCTGCCAATCCCAAAGAATGACTCGCCGATCATCCGAAGATCACCGTCCGCACTGAAGCTCACTGTGTTCACACAGCCTTTGTGCTTCACTAGCTGTGACTCTACATCAACAGAACCAATCACAATGTGACTCAATGGGGATTTCAAGTGATCAGTTTTGTGAAATAATTCAATCATGAGCCTACGAAAGACTTGAAAATCATTCAATTGGACAATACTACTAATCCACCAATGAGAATTATAAAAGACTGAGAGAGAGAGAGAGAGAGAGAGAGAGAGAGATTAGACTGACAGTGGAACAAACCTCGGAGGCGGAGAAGCGATTGGAGAAACTACGGGAGGAAATACCACCGACCTCACGTCGCCAAAAATCAACAACAGGGTGATGAATTCCGTTAAAGTTTGTTCGACCTCTCTTTGCTCTCTCACTCATCTTCCTAATACTCAACCGAAAAGGACTCTAGTATGAGCAAGTTTCACGGCAGATCTGAGAGAGGATATTCATATTGCACTGTGTCTCACCGTGAAATTTCTACGAGAGGCGATTATTTGGTCCAATGAGAAGATGATGCCTGTCATTATTTACTCTCATTGGTAATGGGCTTTTGGGCTTCTTATGAATCTCATTTCTAGAGCATGATCAAATCAACCATAAATAAATGTCGAGAAAGAATAAAGACAGCGAAAAAAAGATTATGAAGAAATATGCATGTCATGTAGCTCTTTTTTTTTTTTTTTTTAACCTATGCAGCTACAAATCATTTTTGCTTAGCATATGTAAAAACGAACCAATGACGTAAGAAACACGGGATTAAGCAATATGCCAGAATTACAGAGAAACTTTACCCATTTTGACTTATTGTAGCTTGTGAATCAAAAGGAGTCTGATTCATTTTGAAAGTGTTTTTTATTTTTTTATTTTTTTTTTTTTTTTATCTCGATGGGTCTTAAAAGTTGGAGCCCAAATACATTTGTGTCAATTAAAGATTATGTGTAGTAGATATAGGGTTTAAGCAAATAGTTTTGTAATGATGTTGGGTGACAAAAGGACAAAAATCTTGTATTTTTTTGGAACACAAAGATAACAATTTGGCATGTGTATATAAATCCAAATTCAAACGCAAAAAACAATATAATATTATCATTACATATATATATATAGTCTATAACACGAAATAAAAGCTAGGTACATATATTTACCAAAATATATCTAGGTACAAATACAGATCCCTGTTTCAATATATACAATCAACGAGATGAATAAACAACATATTAAAAAAAAACAAATAAACAAACACAATACACACACGGCTGATACTGAAAGAAGCCATGATTATTCTCACACAACAGAAATTTCAACACTTACGTTATTCTCACTGATTTATTTGGTTTTATCAAAGGAAGGTTTTGTTTAGTTATTTCCCCACCTTGGTTTCGACCCTTTCGTATCCTTATTTTAAGACCCATACGCGATGATAACACTCTGAACATCATCAATGTCCCTAATTTCGTGTTTTGAGCAAAACCAGCTTCGTTTAGAACAAAGTCCCACTCTTTCAACGTCCGTTCTTTGCCTGTGCTTGTGTGAGCCACCATCACCATATCAAGCATCAGCCTCACGTGTTCTAACTTCTCATCTCTTTCTTCCACTATCATTGTCTTTTTCTTCTCTCTTATCGCAATCAACACTTTCCCCGTATTTGGTGGGAGTGTTTGTATTGAATCTTTGTCTATTGGAATGTCGAAGACTCAACAGGATGATATTTCTAACATTCAACAAAGGAAAAAGATCTGACCCAAAAAAAATAAAATATTGATACTTTATGCTCTCTTAATTATTATGTTAATTTTAATATTCTATTTCGTTCATTGTATTTCACTCATTTACGTAGATCCTTAATGGTTTGCAACTTTGTAATAATGCCATCACCACGTTATTATCCGAGTAAATAATACATGTGAAAATTTATTTGAGTTTTAACCCCCTTTTTTTTTTGTTAATACGTTAACTGATTTTACTGAATATTAGTAGTAAGAATTAGAGCATGGAAGCGAATTAAACCTTGATGAAGACGGCGTCACATGCGGGGACAGAATCAAACATATCGCCTCCAGCATTCTTTAACACATGAGAGAGTGGCGTGTTAGTGTAGCCTGTGGCTAGACCATCTTTTGTGGGGACTTCTTTGAAGACTCCTTGGTGCACAAGAAACCTCATTATACGGCGGAGATGTGACGGCGAGGCAGGGACGGCGGAGGAGAGCTCGGTAAGTGTCACGGGCTGTGATGAAGTTAAGGATCGTTTTCAGTGGCTTCTGGTATCTTAAGATCAATGGCACAAAAAAAAGTAGGTGGAGTTCGCCCTAGTTTTCTCTCTGACACGGAAAACGAGGCAGCCGCCTGAAGACCTTCACCCACCGAAATGGCCGCCTCCCACCGGACCTCCGCCTCTCGCCTCTTCCTTTAAGCTCGTTGGTGTCTCTGCCCCCGGATCTCCTCGCTTTCTGGTGGATTGTGTACGGTCTCTTCTCTTCTCCAGCGGCTTAAGTGATGGTTTCCATGGAGCTTTCGAGGTCTGAGCTCCTGAACATATGCATATATGAACTTCATATCGAAGTTACATATAGCAAGGACATT